>JBBPBX010031010.1:23705-34813 GCA_038048925.1 Garcialebias charrua | reverse complement strand
TCCTGTTGCTCAAACCATGTCCTGTAGCTCATTTACGAGAGAAGATCGAGGCAGCAGTCTCTACTGTTGTTCTCCTTCTTCCACCGAATGAATTGTTTTGTTCTGACTTACTTATTTATCGCTTGATTTATCGCGTAATCTCGCAATTCCCGCGCATGCGTCTCAGAGCGGCGCATCCAGGCAGACCTGAGCTGAGCGGAGGCAGTGGAAATTGGACTCGCTGAGCTGCGACCTGCGGAGCGGAGATACAAAGCCGACAGCCTTTTTGAATGAACTGACATGCTAACCAGTGCTGCTAATGGCGGGGCCTAACCGTAGCTAACGCCGAGCAGTTGTTTTGGATGGAGGATTATCGCGGAGAAACGGCTTTCAGTAAGTTTTTTTTTTTTTCTGGCTCCAAATATATGAAGTTAAGAAGCTAACAGTCATTCTTTTAAACAGTTTTGACCACGTGTGTGCGTGTGGAGCGTAAGGAAGCTGGGGGAGCTCGCACCCGAGCTGATGCTAAAAGACGAAGGCAGGCTTTGACCAGCTCAAAGTAAGACATTATATTTTTTATTTATTGTACAGTACTGTATTCATTTACTGTACAGTTCTGTGCATGTTCATGGCCTAGTATGTCTGCTTGTTCAGTCTCATGCCATTAAATATGTGTGCGGCGCTCCGTTAGCGGTATAGCCGCGACCTATGTCAGAAACGCGGACCTACGACAGGCAGGTGTTTTTGGTCCGCGAGGTACGACAAAATCGACCTAAGTCACACACGTAGGTCCCAATCCCTGACGTAACTCGAGGGCTTCCTGTAATGTAGATTTGCTTACTGAAAGAAGAACAAGACTTTACATGACAGTTGTGCAATTTAGTTTGTTTCTTGAAGTGCAATAGTGTAAACTGTCTTATTCAGAAAAGGTTCAGACCTTCCTTGTAGTGCAGTAAAATTTGTGTCTTGATCAAAGTGCAGTTGCTGTACACAGATTTTCTGAAGTGTTCTTCTATTGGTGCAATTTAGACATGCCTTATTTTAATTGTATTTAATTTCTACAGTATTTCTTTTATGTTTTTGCATTGTATACTTTTAAATTCATGGTATACAGTACGAGCAGCATGGTGGCGCAAGGGGTAGAGCCGCTGCCTCTCAGCGAGCAGGTTGCCCTGGTTCAAATCCTGGCTCGAGGGTCTTTCTGGGTGGAGTTTGCATGTTCTCTCCATGCATGTGTGGCTTTTCTCCGGGTACTCCAGTTTCCTCCCACAGACCAAAAACATTCATGTTAGGCTGATTGGTAACTCTAAATTGCCCCTAGGTGTGAGTGAAAGAGTGAATAGTTGTTTGTCTTGTTTGTCTCTGGCCCTGTGATGGACTGGAGACCTGTCCAGAGTGTCCCCCACCTCTCACACAGTGGCTGCTGGACATAGGCACCGGCAACCCCCGTGACCCAAGAAGGAAAAAGCAGGTAAAAATAATGGATGGATGGATGGTATACAGCACCATATTTATGTGCCTTACTCTGTTTGCTTATACTGTAGTATTATTCTAGCTTTTTCAGTTTCAAGTTTTTCAATAAAATATTCAAAGAAACTGTGTATCTGTGATGGTACATGGTAATCTAAATGATATGGCACGGCAAAGATTGTCCATGCATGCACCCAGGGGGTGGGGTGGGGGGTTGTTGGGTGATGCGGATTTGGGTGAGGGGGCACCGGTGGTGTTGCCATCTTTATGCAAAGAGTCTTAGCTTAGTTTTGTAGATGGAGAATGTATCTCTATCGGTGATGTTCATTGCGTGCAGCGTCTCATCATCTTGCAGAGCTTTGTAAGGAAGTCAATTTGTGGTTTTGTTTCCCATGCTGCTTTAAATGCACGCTTTATTTCACACCTCAGTCGCCCATCTACTTGTGGTCCTTGTTTTTGCCTTTAAGGGAAGTAGCACAAATACATATATGTCTTCATGCTTTCTTACCAGCAGAGTTTCTTGTAAAGAATTGTGTGTTAAATATATTTACTGCAAAGACATCTAGAGATTGACCGACAGCTTATTTAGGACTGCATTTTGATGCAGTTTAGTGAGACCTGATAAGCTAATTTAAACATATACGCATTTTAGAGAGCACATTTAATTTTTGATCACTATCGTCCTATGCCAGCAATTTCAGCCATACTTATTTTTCTTTATACTTTGCTTCAAAGCAACATTGTACCTGTCCAGGACAATATAGTTTGCAGTGTTCCTTAAAAATAAGAATGCGGATAAGCAAGCAAAAGATGGGTCAAACATGGAAAATTATCTTGCAGCAGATGAACAGCATTTAATTTATTTGAGAAATAGGGGATGAAATCATTAAAGACCTGCCACAGGAACTGAGAGCTGCATCATTCTTCAGTTCATCATCTACTGTGTGTTAAGCTTTCAACTAATAAAACTGTATAGCTTGTAAAATTCAATCTATGCATTCCCTGTTTAACAAAATAATCTGATAAAATATTCTGTAGTTCATAAACACCACTTCTGCAATATTCTAAGACAAAGATCCAGATGTTTGTGATATTTTGTTGAACATATAATAGCATATACAGGTAGTCCCCGACTTACGAGCGAGTTCCGTTACAACGAGGTGCTCGTAACACGGAAATCTCGTAATTTGGAACGGCCGCCACGTGTCTCGTAAGTCCGGAATTTCGCTCGTAAGTTGGAACGGTTTTGCTAGCGCGACTACAAACACTCGTTTTTCATCGAAAAACTGCTTATGAGTGCATAAAAATGATCGGAAACGTGTGTCCACATGTTTAGCTAACGAACTGTGGTGAAAAAACACAGAAAAACTCAGTATTTTTTGCGTTTTTTCCAAAAATTCGCCAGCTCGTAAGTCCGGAACCTCGTAAGTTAGAGCGCTCGTAAGTCGGGGACTACCTGTAATGAGTTTAAAACAAAAAAAAACTTTTTACATTAACAGAGCCAATTTATCTGTAATTTGTGCTGGGGTGGTCCTAGCCTGTTTGGTATCCTGGGCGAACAACCCTTCCGGTGCCCAATGGTGTCAGGGGCCCAGAGTGGGGCGAATGAGGGTGGAGGCAGGTGTGGATGTTTCACCGTTGTCCATCCACATCTTTTGATGTTGTCAGTTCCAGGGCTTGAACCGGCGATCTTCCGATCACATGCCCACCGTCTCTAACCACTGCGCCACCACTCCCCAATGCTTCAACTGCAAATAAGCAAAGTACCTGAGCCGACAGGGATCACTGACCAAACTGTTCGAAGGTATTACTCCGTCCATCCATCCATCCATCCATCCATCTTCTTCCGCTTATCCGGGGTCGGGTCGCGGGGGTAGCAGCCTAAGTAGGGAGGCCCAGACTTCCCTCTCCCCAGCCACTTGGAGCAGCTCCTCTGGGGGAATCCCAAGGCGTTCCCAGGCCAGCCGAGAAACATAGTCCCTCCAGCGCGTCCTGGGTCTTCCTCTGGGTCTCCTCCCGGTGGGACATGCCCGGAACACCTCACCAGGGAGGCGTCCAGGAGGCATCCTAACCAGATGCCCGAGCCACCTCAACTGGCTCCTCTCGATGTGGAGAAGCAGCGGCTCTACTCCGAGTCCCTCCCGGATGACTGAGCTTCTCACCCTATCTCTAAGGGAGAGTCCAGCCACCCTGCGGAGAAAACTCATTTCAGCCGCTTGTATCCGAGATCTTGTTCTTTCGGTCATAACCCAAAGCTCATGACCATAGATGAGGGTGGGAACGTAGATCGATCGGTAAATTGAGAGCTTTGCCTTTTGACTCAGCTCTCTCTTCACCACGACAGACCGGTACAGCGCCCGCTTCACTGCGGACGCTGCACCTATCCGCCTATCGATCTCACGCTCCAGTTTTCCCTCATTCGTGAACAAGATCCCGAGATACTTAAACTCCTCCACTTGGGGCAGGACCTCCTCCCCGACCCGGAGAGGGCATGCTACCCTTTTCCGGCTCAAGACCATGGCCTCGGATTTGGAGGAACTGATCCTCATCCCGGCCGCATCACACTCGGCTGCAAACCGCTCCAGTGAAAGTTGTAAATCACGAACTGATGAAGCCAGTAGGACCACATCATCTGCAAAAAACAGAGAAGCGATTCTAAGGTCACCAAAACGGATCCTCTCAACACCTTGGCTGCGCCTAGAAATTCTGTCCATAAAAGTTATGAACAGAATCGGTGACAAAGGGCAACCTTGGCGGAGTCCAACTCTCACCGGAAACGAGCCTGACTTACTGCCGGCAATGCGGACCAAGCTCTGACACCGGTCGTACAGGGACCTAACAGCCCTTATCAAAGGGCCTGGTACCCCATACTCCCGGAGTACCCCCCACAGAACCCCCCGAGGGACGCGGTCGAATGCCTTCTCCAAGTCCACAAAGCACATGTAAACTGGTTGGGCAAACTCCCACGCACCCTCCAGGACCCTGCTGAGGGTGTAGAGCTGGTCCAGTGTTCCACGACCAGGACGAAAACCACACTGCTCCTCCTGAATCCGAGGTTCGACTATCCGACGGACCCTCCTCTCCAGAACCCCTGAATAGACCTTACCAGGGAGGCTTAAGAGTGTGATCCCCCTATAGTTGGAACACACCCTACGGTCCCCCTTTTTGAATAGGGGAACCACCACCCCAGTCTGCCAATCCAAGGGAACTGCCCCCGATGTCCACGCGATATTGCAGAGTCGCGTAAGCCAACACAACCCTACAACATCCAGAGCCCTAAGGAACTCCGGGCGAATCTCATCCACCCCCGGAGCCTTGCCACCGCGGAGCTTTTTAACCACCTCGGCGACCTCAGCACCAGAGATCGGAGAACCCGACCCAAAGTCCCCAGGCTCTGCTTCCTCAGTGGAAGACGTGCCAGTAGGATTGAGGAGGTCTTCGAAGTATTCCGCCCACCGACTCACAACATCCCGAGTTGAGGTCAGCAGCACGCCACCTCCACCATAAATGGTGTTGGTCTCGTACCTCTTTCCCCCCCTGAGACGCCGGATGGTGGACCAGAATCGCCTCGAAGCCGTACGGAAGTCATTCTCCATGGCCTCTCCGAACTCCTCCCACGCCCGAGTTTTTGCCTCAGCAACCACCCGAGCCGCATGCCGCTTGGACTGCCGGTACCTATCAGCTGCTTCCGGGGTCCCACAAGCCAAAAAGGCCCAATAGGACTCCTTCTTCAGCCTGACAGCATCCCTCACTGCCGGTGTCCACCACCGGGTTCGAGGGTTGCCACCACGACAGGCACCAACAACCTTGCGGCCACAGCTCCGATAAGCTGCCTCGACAATAGAGGCGCGGAACACGGCCCACTCGGACTCCATGTCCCCCGCCTCCCTCGGAACGTGTTCAAAGCTCTCCCGGAGGTGGGAGTTAAAGCTCCGTCTTACGGGAGACTCTGCCAGACGTTCCCAGCAGACCCTCACAATACGTTTGGGTCTGCCAGGTCTGACCGGCATCCTCCCCCACCATCGGAGCCAACTCACCACCAGGTAGTGGTCAGTTGACAGCTCCGCCCCTCTCTTCACCCGAGTGTCCAAGACATGCGGCCGCAGATCAGATGAGACGACAACAAAGTCGATCATCGAACTGCGACCTAGGGTGTCCTGGTGCCAAGAGCACATATGGACACCCTTATGCTTAAACATGGTGTTCGTTATGGACAATCCATGACGAGCACAGAAGTCCAATAACAGAACACCACTCTGGTTCAGATCAGGGGGGCCGTTCCTCCCAACCACACCCCTCCAGGTCTCACTGTCATTGCCCACGTGAGCGTTGAAGTCCCCCAGTAGAACAAGGGAGTCCCCAGGAGGCGCACTCTCCAATACCCCCTCCAAGGACTCCAAAAAGGGTGGGTAGTCTGAGCTGCCGTTTGGTGCATAGGCACAAACAACAGTCAGAGCCCGTCCCCCCACACGTAGGCGAAGGGAGGCTACCCTCTCGTTCACCGGGGTGAACCCCAACGTACAGGCACCAAGATGGGGGGCAACCAGTATGCCCACTCCTGCTCGGCGCCTCTCACCAGGGGCAACTCCAGAGTGGAAGAGTGTCCAACCCCTCTCAAGGAAACTGGTTCCAGAGCCAGAGCCATGCGTTGAGGTGAGTCCGACTATTTCTAGTCGGAAACTCTCAACCTCACACACTAGCTCAGGCTCCTTCCCCACCAGAGAGGTGACATTCCATGTCCCAATGGCCAGCTTCTGTAGCCGAGGATCAGACCGCCAGGGTCCCCGCCCTCGGCCACCACCCATCTCACATTGCACCCGACCCCTTTGGCCCCTCCCACAGGTGGTGAGCCCATGGGAAGGGGGACCCACGTCTCCTCTTCGGGCTGTGCCCGGCCGGGCTCCATGGGTAAAAGCCCGGCCACCAGGCGCTCGCCAGCGTGCCCCACCTCCGGGCCTGGCTCCAGAGTGGGGCCCCGGTGACCCGCGTCCGGGCGAGGGAAAACTTAGTCCATTTATTTCACTCATCATAGGGGTATTACTCCGTATAAACAAAATTCAAAATGACACGTGGAAATAAATCGAGCAATAATGCAGTTCATAGCAAATGACATGATGCCCATTAATATAGTGACCAAGCCTGAGTTTGCAGCTTTGGTAAACACAGTGGATAAGCGGTACAGAAAGTCCTCGCGCACACATTTCAGCCAAGTTGCTATCCTGGAGCTACACAAAAAATGCAGAAACAGAGTTGCAGCAGAACTGAAAACAGTGGAGTTTTTTTAACAACTGAAACTGATTTATTTATTGCTTGAGTTCATTGAAAAATACATGAGAAGAAGATATTGAAAAAATTTGCGTATTAAATCGCAATATTGAGGTTAAAAAATTTTTTTTGAATAGTTTCCAAAATCGTTCAACTTTCTAGCATATACGGTACTCAATCTTAAAAAGGATAAAAATGAACATCTTGCAAACTGCCACATTTAAGAAGTATTTAAAATCGCATCAAGAAACTGAATTTTACTGCATTTGCAGAGTAATCCCATTTTCAAAGCAGCTGTATTCTGGTCAACTGCGCTATGTCGTGGAAACAATTGGACTGAGATTCATTGTTGGGCCAAAACAGAAAAATGTTGCACTTAATCCTTTGTGCCCACACCCTTCTACCCCAGATCTCCACTTCCTGCATGTCAAAAGGTTGAGGTTTCCACAAAATGTTGTACCTCACATGGTTGACTAATGTCCAACACACTTAGCTCTGACATAACTCAGCACCAGATGTGTAGAATCAAAAAGCAGAGGGCATTCAGGGCAGTTGGACACCGCTTCACTTTGTGTGATAATGATAGCTGTGACATTCAGATCTGCTGGTTGTTTCTTTTATGCCTGGTTGAAACGCTGGTTTGTGTCAGTGCAGCTCCCCAAAGACCCTGTTTGAGCTCTCGGAGCAGGGGAAAGTAGAGAAAACAGCAAAGAGAAAGGTCCTTAGGTTTCACAGCTGCAGGCCCAGCAAAGTAAATGGACTTGAGGAAAACCAATCCTAATTGATTCCAAACCTCAAAGCTCTTTAGTAAACATTGTGGAGCGATGAAAATGACTTGTTATCCTAATTCATTGGACGTTCATATACTGTGCACTCAGCAGTGCAGAGAAAAGAAAGAGGGCAGATGTGTGATGAAACTGATTCTGTCGGTGTCATTTAGTGATGCGTTCAAAACAGTTTTAGGATTTAAAATTTAAATCACCATTTCGAAAAATGGTCTCTTAATCTTTTTAAACAGTTAAATTAAAAATCCAACAAGATACAACATATTTTCAGTTGTGCTTCAAAGGAGAGTCTTCCAAAAGACCCAGCTAACTACAACAGATCAAAGTCCTCAGTTTGGGGGTTTGACAGGATAACGGGCCAATTAAAACTTAAACGGAGAATCACAGATCTGCTTGTATGACTCTTTCAGGAAAGAGCACAGCTCACTTGTGAAGCCTATTTCTTATAGGAAGTCCCCACGAAAAGTCTGCGCACAAAGACTTTAGTTCAAATGGTTTCCTGTGGAAGCACTAGTTTTCTCACTCCATTTTCCTATGTGAACATTTCCAGCTCAGTTTTGCCTTGTGTGCGCCTACCGGTACTCTTCCTATTAATGCTCAGGATTCCACCATCCTTGCAAACAAACAACTCTTATGCAAGCTCAGTACAACTCAGCAGCTCAGAGTTTTCTTCAAATAATGTGCGAACACGTGCAGCAGAGCTGTAACTCATGGCGTTCAACTCACTACAATCCTGATGGTGCCATTAATAATGCAAGCTGTCAGGTGACGTGGGGATCCTGTGTTTTGGTGAAGGAAGGAATTCATAACACCAGGTAAACTCAGGTGAAGCAGGCCCAGCAAAGTCTCTGTTACTGCAGTGATTGCTGCTCCTCCGAGGGGATGAAATTCCATCCCTGTGCTCAACAAAGAGCCTGATGAGGTGTCAGTCTGGCTTAGTGATGGGCCTCCCATCCAATATTCACCAGCTCCTTGAGCTATAAATCCACACAGGACAAGTTCAACGCAAAGCCGGCCTAACACCGAGCCATCTCGGTGTTTAACAAGAGAAACTGCATTTCCTGTGAAAATGCAGTGTGAATGGTTATTGCAGAATAACTGGCTGAAAAACAGCTGAAATGAGCTAAAACATGCTAAAATGTAGCTGAAATGGAAGAACAAGCTTAAATAAGCAGAAAGAACACTGCTGAATTTTATTTAAATAAGAAGAAATATCACAAAAAATTGTAAATTTTCTAAAAATGCTGAAATTAGAAGAAGGAAAAAAAAGGCAGAAAAGTGGCTGAAAAGGCAGGAAGAGGCTTAAATTACCAGAAGGAAGTGGAGAAAGCACGATTGTGCCCAATTAGGCTGAAAGAAGCAGAAATGGACACCAAAAAGTGGAAATTATCTGAAAAAAGCAGAAATATGTAAAATGATTCAAATAATAAAACAGCTATATAGTAGCTAAAAAGGAAAAAATAAGCTTAAATTAACAGAATGAAGTAGAGAGAGCACATTTTTTTTGCTGAATTAGGCTGAAAACAATTTAAATAAGTACAAAAAATTGTGGAATTAGCTGAAAAAGCTAAAATTAGCATAAAACAGCTAAATAGTAGCTGAAATAACAGAAATAGTTGAAACGTATAGAAATAGGCCGAAAGAAGCATAACAAGCTGAAATTAGCAGAATGAAGTTAGAAGAAACTCAAAAATGCTGTAGTTAGCAGAATAAAGCAGAAAGGTGCACAGAACAGCTGAAAAAACAGCTGAAATTTGCTTAAAGTAGCTGAATTTTTGTTGTTGTTTGTTTTGCAAAAGAAAGCTGAAAGAAGTTGAACCAGAACAAAATATGAAAGGAGCAGTAAAAGGTTGTAAACAGATTTGAAGGATGTAAAATGAGCTCAATTCATTTTCTATTAGAACAAAAGGGCCGAAAAGGCTAAATATTTCAAAGAGCTAATGTTGCTCCAATACCAAAAGTCCTAGCAGGATTGTCCTGAAAGGGCTGAACGTTTTGATAAAGGATTTGTTGAATTGGCACAAAAATTGAAGAATGAGAAAGATGCTGAAAAATGTACGGAATGGTTTGAAGAACCCAGAATAATAAATATAAACAGGATCAAAATAGTGTGATGCTTAATAAGCATTCATACAACTAGCTCGCTATAGGCCTGGTTTATAATGTCAAAAGTCCTGACATGAGTAGGAAGGTGGCTGAGGTTATATTGAAGTAATAATAAGTTTAGATGAGGATTCTCATAAGGGCAATGACGATTGAAGGTAAAAAGAGAAGAAAAACAATCAATATTTTGAACAATTCATAAAGTGCTTCCCATGGTCTCAGTGTAAATAACACAGGCTATAATTTTTTTCAAATTTCACGAACACTCAAACCCTAAACTCTGAGCGCGCTGATGAAATAGCATACCGCACGGTTAGCACATTCTCTCCATCTGCAACTGTATCAGGGAAGCCCTAAGGTGGCTGACATTCCTGTACACGCAAAAGAACTGTTTTAGAGCATGAAATGCTAAACTCTTGTAAAACCAGTCACGGCTGAGGCTTCAACAATGACCTCACCGAGTCCTCTGGGACACTGTTTGGCATGTTCTGCTGTGGGACAATACTGAATGAACAGCAAAACATGAATTGCTGGGCCCACATACACAGCTCTAAATGTAACTAAACACTGAGATTACCTCAGAGACTGCAGAGGGATGACAGCTGGCATGAACACAAAGGGCCCGGCCTAAAGCTGTCACTGTGACAAAGGCACACTTGAGGTGAGAGGACGCAATCTGCCACTTGTCAGATAATTCCCCGTCTGTCAGCAATTTTCACATGTTGACAAAACAAACATTTATATGGAAAAAAAACTAAGAAATGAAACCAAAGCTACTAAAGTGCATTCCTTTGTTTCTAGCTGTTGCGTCACTTTACTGGACTGGTTTTAATTTTTGGCTTTGTGGCTCACTCACCCTATCTGTCTATTTGTGGAAGGAGCCTGAGTGATCACGGAGCTGGACTGAGGAGAGGGCAGGGCCTGCTGGATCACTATGCTGGTATCATGATTGACCATCCGTGAGAGGGGCTGCTGGTGCTGACCCTGACCTGACGGGCCGTGCAGTGAGATGTTCTGCAGAGAAGAGAAGTGGAAACAAGCAAACAGCACACACAAGGTTAGAAATGTGAGAGTGGCTAATCCTCCATAGAACAACCTGAGCAAAACGGTTGGTCGCTGGTCTCACATACATGCAAACTGAGTCTAAATGAAGAATAACTTACCGTATTCTTCGGACTATAAGGGGCACTTTAGATCCTTTAATTTTCTCAAAAATCGACAGTGAGCCTTGTAAATTCTGGTCGTGTTTACTGAGCTTAAACCAATTTTATGTGGTTATTGTGAATGAGTTGAATAAAGTTTGACTTATCTGACTGTTTTGTTTCGCTTATTGCACCTTATGTATGAAAACAGACCCGTTCGTTGATGTTGTGCCTTATAATCCGGTGCGCCTTATAGTCCGAAAAATACAGAATCAGCTTTGCTGTGTTTTGTTTGAGACGAACCGAGATTCTAATGAAAAGCAGATTTCCTGGAAAATCTGTTTTTCTTTTTATATGTATATAT
>JBBPBX010031010.1:0-23641 GCA_038048925.1 Garcialebias charrua | reverse complement strand
ATATATATATAACTTTGTCTATATATATATTCCATGTTCCAAAACAAATCTGTCCACATATAGTTTAATTGCATCTCGTGAAGGTGTATTTTTGTGCATGACCAAAATAAATACAAAACTAAACAAAGCGAGAGCACCGTCTGCAAAGAGCTGTGCTCTATGATGGCGGAAATAAAAATGTTTAAAAAAGAAGCATGTGCACATTTTTTGCAAACTAAATACCATCATTGTAATGTTGTGAAGTGCATGAATATGTAACTTTTTTTTTCATTTTTATTGACTTGCACTATTTATTTTTTTGTGCTTTTGCTGCTTATCTCTGCACTCCCACGTCGTCTTGCTCTGACTCGCCTCCTGCTGACTTAGCAGTGTCTCCCATCGTAAAACACACAGACTGGGCAGGATAGACATGGCTGACCTGAGCGCAGACGAGCTCCAGAGACGAGCCTCAGAGACAACGGCTTAGCTGCAGCATGCACTGCATATCTTCCCAGACGTTAAATAAGCAGTCTGTCTTGTGGTGATTTGACTAGTACCCATGTCTCAGGTGAAAGTGCCTCAGGGCAGACCTTTAAGGCATAAAAGATTATGTCCTTTGACAAATGTAACTCTTTTTTTCTTCTTCTGGACTCTCCTTTCATTATGTTTAGCCAGTCTGTCTGGTTTTGCTAGTGCTGCCAAAATTTAGTCTCAGGGGGTCTGGTTTTATTTCTTGGAAGAAATATGACTCCCTCCCTGAGAAGTTGTTTGAAGTTACAGGTGACGAGCCCGATCTCGGTTCTCTTTACCAGCGGTGGATGACATCCACCAAACTATCTGTCGGAACTGACAAGACAACGTGAGGGGAATCAAAGTGCTGCATCTGGGACACAATGAGAAGTTGATGGGTAACACATGAACATAAGAGGCAAAATATAGAATGTAATGATAGAGTGTAAAAACACTTGCGGCTATTGGCCTTTTTTTTTAAAGTCAGCATTGTGGTTATGAGGCGATTCTAATGTATTTAGTGTTTCATCAGCTCACAGAGCTATTTGTAACATGATGGATGATGGCACTAGATAGTGGTTCAACACCTGTTGATGGCTGCGGTGTTGTTGTTTTTTTTACTCTGAGGCTTTGTTAGTTTGCAGTACCTGTTTACTGTCCTCCTCTTCTTGGGCCTTGCAAAACTCTTGCTCAATCGAGCAGTCCAGCTCACTAAACAACCCCACCTCTTCGCAGTTCTTCAAAAAGCGAGTAGGAGTGGGCGTCTGGTCTGGAAGTAAAAAAAAAAACACATCAACAACAATGATGATTGGCAAATTGTTGCTTTTGTTAGGCTATCTGTGCACCAAACGTAAAAAACTAAGAAGAAATGCGAAAAATCTACACATTACCTTCAAACTAGTTTCCATACTTTTTCATTGGTTTGACTTTTTTTGTGTAAATAACATCAAGAATATTACTAGACTTTTGTTTGTTTGTTTTTTGCTGTAAGTCACAGCTAGTGGAATGACAGAACTAAAAAAAAAATGGAAAAAAGTAATGTACAGTAAGCTAATACACAACAATGCACCATATTCACAGAGTTATTAAGATAATATGTTACTGTTTTGTTTATGTGAATCGTGAACAAACTAACAATGTTCATGCGCGCTATTCAAGATCCACACAAAAATGTACATTACTGTCACATATGCTCTTTGACAGCCTCGTGTTTCTGCTGACAAAGAGCAGATTCCTGAGCGGGGTCTCATTTGTTGAGCCCAGACAAGCTGCACAATCCAGCCTAACATTATGGGGGAGGGGGTTGCTCCCATATCAGGTTTCAGACAGTGGAAGGCACCATAATTTTTTTATGACCGTGGTCGTTTTAAAGGTTAAATGTATATTTCTTGGTGGGTTTATTCATAACTTCAGAATACAGAATGTCGACTTGAACTTTTAACGTAACCCGTTTACCCAAAAGTTCAGGTTATTTACATTTTCGAGACGGAGAACATGAATAAAGCACAATTAAATGAGCTATTGTGCTGCATTTGGTTGACACTGCGAGTTATAGTGAAAAGCAAATGCATCAGTAAACATTAAAGACATTTCGGCTTCAGTATGTATGACTGAATGATACAACTGTATGACTATTTTCCCCCTGTGTTCAACACGTATAGAGAAGCTGGCATTATTCAGACGGCAGGGAAACAAGGCCTGCAGCCAAGAGAATTTGATCCTGTTGTCCAAACAGTTTTTATAATATAGAAAACCCAATCCTCTTTAGCCACAGTAGTTTGCTATAGAGTCCAGAAATGCTTCTAGGAAAGATCTATACTTATGGATTAGTTCAGCATGACACTTGACTCCAGATTTATGTGCAGGTTCTCCCTTTCTCGGCTCTTCCAGGCTTCATTTATAGTGCAAATTAACGTCACCTCAAACCACTGAAACATGCTCATCACCCAAAGCACACGAGAGCAGAGATTTAGCAGAAAACGCCAATTTGTCCACCTTTACTTCAGCGTGCCATGCATCGTGCTGAAGTGTGAACAGCTGGTACGCACTGCAAGGAACTGAGCCGAAGGCTAACATGCCTTCTGATTTACATTACTGTAAACAGCTTGTGCAGGACTTGCCATAAAGTTTTTTAATGACAGACAAGTATGTGTGCGCATGAATCACCTTGGCACACATCTGCAAAAGACAAGCCTGGCTCTGATCTAGCAGAGAACAGGTCTGTATGGATGCTGGCAGAACTTACCAGATAACATGTTGTCGTTCTTTATTGCAGGGAACTTAAGGGTCATCTCATGTTTGTGTCGATGAATCATCAGATGGTCCTCTGTGGGAAATCGCTGTTCAGATGGTAAGAATGACAAGTGTATAAGAGTCTTGTTGTCAGGATAAATAATAAGTAAATAAACTATGTGTAAAAGTCTTGAGTCATTCCAGGGACACATAGAGACAAATGAGACAACCATTCACTCTCTCACTCACACCTAGAGACAATTTAGAGTTGCCAATCAGACTAACATGAATGTTTTTGGTCTGTGGGAAGAAACCTGAGTATATGGCCGTTATTAGTGGTCATCATCCCCATGGGCCATATGTAGCGGTGAAACTGTCCCACGTACCTCCTAGTAGGTGTGAAGGTACGTTAGTATGGTATTTTTCGCTGATAATAGGCAGCGTGTCACCGGGGTAAACCAGGAAGTGGTTTTTTTTTTGTTTGTTTGTTTCAGCTTCATACAGTTTTTTTCAACCCTTTTCCTAAACCTAACCTTACACCTGACCCAGAGGACCAACCCTAAACTTAACCCCGTTACCCTTGTGCCTGAACCTAACCAAGACCCTAAACGTAACCGAAACACGTCGCTAAAAACGGAGCCTATTATCATTGCTACCAACGTACTTTTGAACCTAGTAGGAGGAACAGGAGGGGCAGTCTGACCGCTACATATGGGGATGATAACAACTAATGATGGTAATGGCTGATAACGTTCGAGAACATGCAAACTCCATCCAGAAAGGCCCCCGGACCGGGATCTGATCCGATGACCTTCTCAAGAGGCAACAACTCTACCAACTGAGCCACCGTGTCGACCCATTTAGTCTTTATTTAAAGTTTTTCAGGGTTTTAAAGTTTTTACTTGAACTTCGGCGGATTTCTCTCTCACTTTTAATCCAATACTCAACAGTTTAATAAACACATTTGTGTGGGGAAAAAAAGCTCCTAAATTAAAACAATGAAACAGTGTTGTAACATGACACAAAACTTGTTTTGTTTTTTTAAAGGTAGATTTTAAATAAAATGTTAATATGTTGTTACTAGTTGTTTCATCCATCCATCCCTGCTTCTTCCTTTTTGAGTCACTGGTGCCCAATGTCCAGCCATCACTGTACGAGAGGCAGGGGACACCCTGGACAGGTCTCCAGTCCATCACAGGGACACATAGAGACAAACGAGACAAACAACCATTCACTCTCTCATTCACACCTAGGGACAATTTAGAGTTACCAAAGGACAACTTTTGCCCAGTAAATAGTCACACACTCACCTGAGAACAGTCCGGGGCGTTGCACACATACGGCCTTTCCTGGTCTGAGTTCATCCCTCTGGCCAGCGTCTCATAAAACTACAACCAAAGACATGAACGAGCAGAAATGAGCACTGAATGATCCAAGTGTTCATGGCAGCATCTTAGAGGAGAAATACATGTCTTTTGTCACGGCAATGTGCCACAGTGCTCCTCTGAGCTGACATCCACTGCAAAAACAAATAATAATCTAATATGAGTCATTTCAGTAGAAGCTTCTATGTAATTGCAGCAGCATATTTAAATAGATAGTATATGGTTTACAAGATGTGGAATAACCATATTCTTTAACACATTCCAGATTTATTTGTTACCACCTTTTGTATGTGTGTAGCACTTCAAAATATCTCACCAATATATATAATTTGTATTGTAGTTGTGCATAATGTGCATCAGAACAAATTTAAGCAAAAACTCACAGCAAATTATGTTTAAAACATGCAGATTAACCACCCAGTTATCGAGAGTGTTTTCAAATATTTATCCTCAAAACAAAATGACAGATTATAGTTTTGTGTTCATCTATAAAGACTCATAATAACGTGACTAAATGAAGATGTTTTAATCCAGTGAAATTACCGTAGTCTGTGTTTAAGCTTCAGCCATATTCATGTTTAAAACTTGTTTGATTTGATTTAATTTGACGGTAAAATTGTTTGATAGAGAAGTGGCAGAGAGGAAAAAAAATGCTGGATAAGTTATTTGAGCTAAAAAAAAAAATGTGGCTTTAAAACAAGCTATTCCTAACACTGAGTGTATTTTAGGAGTTTTTATTCAATTTTTGAAAGCCCTAATCTTGCATCGCATCAAAGGTAAAATGTTTGAGCTATCTGCTTAGCTTTAAAGAGGAAACAGGTGGGGGAAATAGCCTTAAAGCGCTGCTTTTTACTTAAACAAACTATACAAATGAAATCAAAGTAGTCTAAATAAAATGAAAACCAATTATATAAATGTCATCTTAATTCCTCGGTTTCTGCTTGAAAACAAAATTGTGCATAATGTAAAAAAGATCTGTGTTAAACACAATGTATACAGTTTATACAAACATTTATTGCAAAGGGGGGAAAATATAGATTTTTGCAACAAAAAAAAAAAAAAAGAAAACAAACAAACTGGTTTGTTCTTCAGTCATGCGTGACGTTTAAGGACTTTGTGAGACTTCTGTCACATGAATCAGTTCGGCTTTTCCGGCTTTAAGACATTATCTTGATAAAATGCCAACTTGTTCCTGCTCAAATATGAACTCTAAAATTCATGTGCACAAAAAAAGTTTGTGTGCAGGAAGAGCAAAACTGTAAAAAGGTGCTGTATCCAAAACCAGTATCCAAGGTTCAGTATCCAAAACCAACACCTGCATGAAAACACGTTCACTTTTAAACACCAACGGTGAAATGCAAAAGCTGTAAACATTTTAAACTATTATCTAATCTTTACATTGTTATTATATAAGTATTTAATTTTAATCACTGACTTCAGTGTCTTTTATACTCAAGTACATGCTGTATATCAGGGGTGTCCAAAGTGTGGCCCACAGGCCATTTGTGGCCCTTAGAGTGATTGTGTGCGGCCCACAACTGCAATTATAGAATGGGATAATTTTGACACAGGCTTAAGAGGTTGATGCAGATGTAGACCTTCTTTACATTTAATGGTGAAACGTGTTACATTTTTAGGTTTAACAGCAAAACAGATTAAAATAATCTTCTCAAAATTAGCGATTTTTAGTACGATATAAATATTTAGCTATAATTAATCCCTTTATCTTACAACAAACCTTCACTGATACCAAAAAGTAGAATTTTGGATAATAATTCATAAAACTTGGTTAAATTTAACAAACATAAAATAAAATAAAAAAGTAAACTATAATTTCAGTTGATTTAAAAATCAATAGGGAGAAATTTGATGTTTAAAAAAACATATAAAGTGGTAACATCAGCATACAAGCTAATCGATTTTATCAGTGTCCCTTCAAATCCCCCATGAATCTGTTTAAGCGACTTCCAGCTGGACGGTTTTTCAGAACTTTTATTACTCTTTTGGGCCGTCCATGGTCCAAACAGTTGATTGAAGTTCCACCACCATTTTTTTAAAGAACAGTTACACACTTGAAGCTTTTGTCTCTGAAAATAAATGAAATTAACTTTCCAAGCACAAGAAAACCAATAATAGACCCTGAAAAAAAAAAGGTAATAAATTTAATTTTTAAATTAAAAAAGGTTATGAGGCTCATAATGTTCTGGATCTACAAGAATTCAAACTAAACTTTTAACCTTTCGCCAAAATATTGTTTAAGTTGTTGAGAGTTTTAAAATGTTTTTCTTTTCACAAATGCACATTTTTCTGGCCCGCGAGTCTGTTCATCACAGTTCTGGCCCACCTATGAAAGTATTTGGACACCCCTGCTGTAGATCAACTAAAGAAAAAGTTTAGCTCAGGACTGTCGTCACAAAGCAAAGTACTAAAAGTGTCATTTCAGTGTTCTTTGCGTTTCCCATCATGAAAGTATTAACTAAGAGCCTGCTTCAAATTTCAAAGTTTTGCTTATAATCCAGCAGGATAGCATCGCACGTCAACACGCACAGAAAGAGATGTTGTTCCAGATGTTTAGTGAGTATTAGTATTATTATTAATCCTCTCCCAGGAGCAGGAACAAAAACACAACCGCGGGAGCATTTTTAGACCGTAGCCAGCTTTTTGTTCACTGTGCAGGTAGACCATCGGACACGCAACGTGCACGCAGCAGAGCTCAAAATAAATAAATAAAATAACGCTTCAGCCCAAAACACACAAAGAGCACATGAACTGGGAGCTTGTGAGACAGTTAATTAACTCCTGAGTACACAAATTAAATCACGTAAAGGGTGTCTGGTTGATTTTGGAACGAGGGCATGTGTACAAAAAGATAAACGCTCTTTTAAAGCACTTCAGGGGTGGAAAGCAAACTGAAGATATTCATGGGGTAAAGTGGCTCAAAAGTAAACTTTTGGGACTTTCTCCTCTCAAATCTTCAGTATATCAAAACTAACTCTCCCCGTGGGCTCATAATTTACAATATTCACATTATATTCTGATTTATTATAGAAAATATACACAAATATACTTTTTTCTGTATAGTAAATTGACATATAATACCACAGATCTGTAACTTTTTTTAACACCGTCCTTCAAAAGTTAAATATGAATACTTTGATGGTGTATTTTTATTTTATGGGTACAAACTATTTCCTCTAGAGTAGTCTAAACACTCTAATATTGTGTTATGCTAAGCAGCTGTGTTTTCTCAACACGCTGCACTTTATGGCTGTGGACCCGGGTCTGGACAGGGTCTCTCTGTCAGGGAGCAAGAACCCCAGGTCTCTTGTTCTTTCACCGGTGCACTCAGTCTCTTCTGCGGGGTCTCTGGAAGCCCACCTGGGCTCCGATGACACAACAAACACGACCAACGGGGCTGATCCGAACCCTCAACTTAAACTAAACACAGAGTGACAGCAGCAGCTCGTGCCTGCAGATGTGTTTCTGCTTAAACGTGGATTAAATGCACCGTTTTCACCACATTTATCATCTAAAGTTTTCCCCTTTTAGCTGTTTGCACAACTCTTCTTGCTACATTTGTTCCCCGTTCTATAACGACTTCTTTTAAGCCTTTCACTTTAAAATAAAGTAGAAAATAATCTTATAAGAGGGTCTTAATAAAAGTGGGAGAAAACCCTCCACAACCATTAGAGCCAATGCAAAAAATACACTTTTTATTCCTGTTTCTGTCTAAAATCGGACTCGATCATTTGAGCACATTTGCAGGGCAATTCAAACCACATGACGCATAAAACTCAACCATTAATTCTGTGAGAGACCTCTGTGAATATTCCAATTGCTTTCACACTTCACTTTATCTGTACTCAACGCCCTCTCCCTAGGAAAAAAGAAAGGAATTGGCACCAATTTTATTGTAGATGTTTTTAGTTTAGCAAAGGAAATTTACGTACACTTTACATTAACTATATCCTGATGTGTGCGAGCCGAAGGATTTGGAGTCCAGCATTCGATTTCAAGAGGAACTTGGGAGGAATTCTCCAGGTAGAACTCGCGTTCAAATTTAAACAATATGGCAAAGAAACGAGGGGTTGAGGTGAGGAGGCGTATAGGGTTAAGACAAGCACGAACACGCAAAGCAATTCAGATCTATAGCTTCAAATAACCGCAACGTTCGACAGCCCAAGTTCAAGGTATTGAAACAACCCGAGGCAGAAAACGTGGACAATCTCTGTCCTAAACCTCTGATTTTGACACACGTGCTTGACAAAGGACCTTAATTGTTCATTTCACAGCTTGCAAGTAAGAAAAGCCAGGTCACTATAACTCATGGACCAAAGTCCTGACAACATTTCTGAACGTTTTGAAATAAAGACCCCCCCAAACGTTAAAGTGAAAGGACTTGGGTGAACTGTTAGAAGGTTTCCTACATTAGCACAATCATTACCTGCTCGCATGAAACAAGCATCAACAAATAAACTCCGTCCGGGTCACGTTTCACTCGTGCAATCAGCCACCCTGCAATCAGGCTTGTATAAAATATGGAAAGAATCTGCTCAAGGTCCCTTTCACTGAAACAAGTTACATTTAAGACCCAACATGAGAACTTCACAGTTTTTACGTTAAAGTACTTGTTATTGTTTGCTGTTGTGCAAATAACCTGTGACATTGTTATGTGCAATTTACATCATGTGACTTTAAACTTATACAACTGCAAAATACTTATTCATACAAATTCATCCTCTTGCACCATTACATTCCATGTTGTTGTTTATTATATTTCTTTTTCACTTTTTGGTACTTTATTTAGTACCCTTATTGCATGCTTTGGTATTTCTTGTTTGTTTGTTTTCAGCAAGTCAAATTTGTTTTTTTCATCCTGAACGTTTCATTGTTGTGTTAACCTGCATATGACAAATTAATAACTTCACTTAACTTGTTGAAGCTTTGTCACTCTATTACAAATGTCAATGCCAGAACCTTCATTTTATTTTATAGATATACTTTTTACACTTTTATACTACTATGCAAAAAACTCAGGACAGTATTACACTTTTTATTATTTCATTTTATGCTTATGTTTATTAAATGTTTAGTGTTTTAGTGTTGGTGTAACTTTTCATACTTTTATACTATACTACTATGCAAAAACTACTATGCAAAAACTCAGGACAGTATTACACTTTTATTATTTCATTTTATGCTTATGTTTATTAAATGTTTTAGTGTTTTAGTGTTAAATGGTTACTGTTGCACCGAGGGACTGAGAGAAATGCAATTTCAATCCTGTGTATGTCATGTACATATTGTAGTTTTGACAATAAAGTTGACTTTGACTTTGGTATATTTTTCTTCGGCACTTGTTATTTAATCTTTGTAATATTTTGCTCCAGATGAAAACAGTTAGTTAGTTGGAGAAGTTTTGGTCTAAATGTAAAATAGTCTGCTGAAAACAAGATTTTGTTCCTGTTGAGTGCAAATGACTGTTATTCTTTTTCTCAAATAACCTTTTTTTGGTAACAAATCAGCCACTAAAGGGTTCTATATCTCACTTTGCATTAAAAGGCTGCACATTCATTGAAATTCAAGCCAGCATCACCCTCATGCACGCTTGTTTCCAACTGTTATTAAGGCTACAAATCAAAAAGGGAAGATAAAAAAAAAAAAGGCCCAGACAATAATTAAAGGGTGCATGAAAGGACAAGTGCTTATTGGCAGTGCTGTCACATAAACATGATGCCAGCGGCCGAGAAGCAATCAAATAATTAAAGCTTGTTTGTTGCTCTGCAGGCCACAGAGCGCGCGCCTCGTCAGCACAACCTGAAAGTATAACCCGGTTAATCAAACCTATCGACTGCAGGATGACGTCATGTCGCTCACATTCCCGTTCAAGGAAACATGAAAAAAAAAAGAATAAAGGAATTGACTGCGTGCTCCTTGTAACTGGAGCGGATCCGACTCAGAACCGGACCAGGATGCGGATCAGACTGAACTTGTGGGAAACTGTTGTTTTTGCACGAATCGGCCGATGGATTCCTGCAGAGCAGCTGACAGCCCGAGCTGCAGCGCACTTGACTCCAAGATCAACTCCAACAAACACGAATATTGAAGAAGCAGCTCCCAGACACACAAGTGTCATGCGCGCTCCCTCAACCCCGAACCATGCAGCGCCGAACCGCTCCACTCCCAAAGTGTGGAAAAACTGGAGAGGATCGACTTTACCAAAAGCGAACAACAAAACAAGCTGTTGCATGAAAAACAAGAGGAGGAAGGAGAAAAAGACAGAGGAGAAAAAAATGGTTGAAAGTCAACAAACCTGCAGAGGCTCGTGCACGAGGGTCTGCATGGCGGCGAGGCGTTCAACTTACCAACCGAGTGCAGAAACTGTGAAGCACAGAGTCTCTCAGCAGCGAAACCACGTTGGACTGAGAAAAGGTTACAATACGATCTATTTAGAGAACCATAACGCAGAGGCGGTCCGTGGTATGAGCGACTGGGGCTGTAGCCCTGGGCGCTGTCCAGCAGGGGGCGGCATAACACAGCATAACACCCCCCTCCCCACCCGCTGGGGTTACTTGTCCGCTGGCGCCCACATCGCTGAAGACATCGCGTTGGAAAGAAACAGATTATTACTGCAAATTATTGAAGTTTGAAGATGGAAAGGAAAAGGTCAAAGCCTTCAGGTGCACAGTTTAGGAAAAAGAGAAAAGAAGAAGAGGAGAAACGAGCAAAAGTTAAAGGTAAGAAGAGCTGCTGTGTTTCACTTTCAGTTTCGTTTCTTGTTGCGTGAAATGCTAGGCTGTAGGCTAGCTTGCGGATGCTAATTGGTTAGCTGCTTAGGACGACATATTTTGTTAACAGAGGAAAATATTACAGCATGGAAAGGTAATAATAATCTTTAAGATGGATCCCTCTCACGTCCCAGTTTGTACTGAGTGATGGACTGAGCAGATTTATAGATTTTCGCACGGTTTGCTTTGTTAGAAATGGCAGAGACTGTGTTATGATACAGAACAGTTAGAAAAATAAGTAGAATTATTCATTCTGTGATGTTGCTTGAAGGTTATCATTGGTTGAACAAACTGTGAAATAAGGGGCAGATATAATAAGATTTCATCTTCTTTCTGCTCCCTTCATTTTATCCTACTTGTATTCTTGTATCTGATGAAACTGTCTTGTATTGTTCTTTTAAAATGAATGAATAAACATCAAATCAAATCAAAACCCTGGCTGTCACACACAAAAATCTGTGCTTTTATAATGAAGTACTGTACTGTACTTTGATTAATGCTCCTAAACAAACACAGACTTATAGCTCATTATTAAATACGTTTTCTATTTTAATTAAAATACTGTTTGATTGCTTATTTAAATTTATACTGTCTCATGCAGTCAATCCTCCTGAGCTTTCTGTGCACACCAACAATAAGTTCTCCTTCTATGCCCTCAGTACAACACTGCACTTTAAGGGGAACTCAGACTTGGATGGCAGAGAGCTTGTAAGGGAGCTCAGGAACTTGCCTGATTTGCCATCAAAGTCTGTGACTGCTCTTGAGCTTCTAAACTTTGTCCATGAAAGTGACCTCTCAGAAATTTATCCAAATTTGTGGACTGCTCTGAGAATTGCAGTTACCATTCCTGTCACAGTGGCTGGAGCAGAAAGAAGCTTTTCAAATTTGAAAATAATAAAAACATATCTGAGGTCAACTATGTCTCAGGAACGCCTCAGTGGTCTGGCAGTCATCAGTATCAACCATGCAGTTGCTGAGCAGATTTCACATGATGAGATTATTGATGACTTTGCATCCAGGAAGGCAAAGAGGATCAATATTTAGGTGACAGCATTTCTAATTACAGTATGTTTTGTGTTTTTGCTTTTAATCCACATGCTGTAATTATATCTTATTTTACATTTTATGTTGTGTTAAACTCTTGTTGTTCAAAGTACATACAAATAGTACAAAAAGGTTTGGTAAAAGATTCATTTGCACAGTAGTGAGCATGAACTTTCTTATTCATTTGTACCGTTTACTATGTATTTCTTGTTTGAAAAAAAAAATTAAAAGAAAGTGTTCTAGTGATGGTGGAGTGACCTTCTTATACAAACTGCCTGTCATGCACCACACTGCAGGCAGGGGGCACCATTTAGCAGCAACCCAACTGCCTGCGCCCAATGGGGGGGGGGGGTGGAGGGGGCGCCGTTGGGGTTGCTCGCCCGGGGCGCCAAATAGGCTAGGACTGCCTCTGCCATAACGTCACCCTTGGGTGACGTCACGTGGGATTCCTGAACTTCTAAATCATTGCGGTCCCGCTCGGAGGCGGGGCGAGCGGGGCGGAGGGGGCGTGGCTTGAAATCCCTCGCCCCAGCAGCATGGATGGATCTGGACCACGGGCTGGGTGTGGTGTAAACAGACTCCACACCCCCACCCACTGTCAGACAGACAAACAAACATCCTGACAGGCCTGTCCCATCAACTGAGCTGCACCAGGAACACTGATCACTTCAAACATCAACTAAAATGAAATGATAACAGACCAGACGACTCTTCATGGCAGCAACACTGAAATATAAAAGTAGTCTCTTGGAACAAACGTACGGAAGAGCATTGCATTCACCAAATAAATAAAAAAATTGACTCATTATCTCATAATTATGAGATCCTGATCTCATAATTATGAGATAAGATGTCATAATTATGAGATAAGATGTATGAAATAGTATCTTATAATTACGAGATAAGATGTCGTAATTATGAGATACTATCTCATAATTATGAGATAATATGTCATAATTATGAGATAGTATCTCATAATTATGAAATAATATGTCAATACTAGAAGAATAATATGTAATACTAGAAGTGAGAGGCAGTCTCAGAAAGATTAATCCTCATAAAGCAACCGGACCAGACAACATCCCAGGGAAAGTTCTGAAGGAATGTGCGGACCAGCTCTGTGAGGTGCTGGCTGACATCTTCACCACCTCACTTGCACTGGAGTCAGTTCCCACCTGCCTGAAGACCGCAACCATCATCCCAGTCCCAAAGAGCTCCACAGTGACTGGTCTGAATGACTATAGACCGGTGGCCCTCACCCCGATAGTCGCTAAATGTTTTGAGAAACTGGTCATGTCCCACATCAAGGCAACCGTCAACATCAACGAGGACCCTCATCAATACGCATACCGTGAGAACCGATCAACAGAGGACGCCATTTCTTCCGTGGTCCACACTGCTCTCACCCACCTGGATCAGAAGGACTCATACGTGCGTCTGCTCTTTGTGGACTTCACATCTGCCTTCAACACCATGATCCCCCAAACTCTGATAGACAAACTATCTACACTTGGACTAAGCCCCTCTATTTGTAACTGGGTACTAGACTTCTTAACAGACAGACCACAGTCCGTGAAGATCCACAACTTCTCCTCCTCCACCATAACCCTCAGCACTGGCTCTCCTCAAGGATGTGTGCTGAGCCCCCTTCTGTTCACTCTGCTCACATATGATTGTATATAGAGATAGTATCTCATAATTATGAGATACTATGATAATCTCATAATTACTATGAGATACTATGAAAATTATGAGATCTCATAATTATGACATCTTATCTCATAATTATGACATCTTAATAATGATATGAGATAATAATATGATATGAGATAATAATACTCATAATTATAATAATAAGAATGTCATAATTATGAGATACTATCTCATAATTATGAGATAGTATCTCATAATTATGAGATAAGATGTCATAATTATGAGATAGTATCTCATAATTATGAGATAAGATGTCATAATTATGAGATAGTATCTCATAATTATGAGATAAGATGTCATAATTATGAGATAAGATGTCATAATTATGAGATAGTATCTCATAATTATGAGATAAAATGTCATAATTATGATAATTATGTCATCTTAGAGATGAGATAAGATGTCATAATTATGAGATAGTATATCATAATTAGGAGATAAGATGACATAATTATGAGATACTATCTCATAATTATAAGATCCTGATCTCATAATTATGAGATAATGAGTCAATTTTTTTTTTTTTTTTGGTGAATGCAATGCTCTTCCGTACAAACGCTACAATCAAAATATATTAGTTGCAGAAGCCTTTTAGCAGCTTTTGTTTTGTGAAAATGTGCTAAAATAGAATAGGCTGCAGATTGGTTCAATGTTACCTGAAATAAACTATTTATTATTATTTATTGAAAAATTTGTCTAAATTCTTATTAGATAAACAAGGAGCAGATTTAATGAGATATTTTCTTCATCTACCTTTCATTTTATATTTTTTATATTTTTTCTTTATATGTTTTTTCTTTCTTTTCCAGTTACTTATATGTTAATTGTTGTATTTCATTATTATTAAATGAATAAATGAAATGAAATAAACAAAAAAGAGTTTAGAAATGTTAAACTTGAAATATATACGAGCAGACTGTTGTGATGCCAAACTTTGTGCAGGCAGCATAAAGTTTTATTTTATTTCATAAACTTAAGGTGCCGAGTTTGAAGCTTGGCTGAAGCCTTTCTGCATGGAGTTTGAACGTTTTTCCTGTCCATGAATTGTTGTTTTTTTCCACCCATTGCATTTTCCTCCCACAGTCCAGAAAAAAACATGAATGTTACCAGTACTTTAACTGGTCGTTCTAAATTGCCCTTTTTAGATTTGAATGTGTGCAACTGTTTGTGTTTTATGCGGTCCTGTGACGGACCGGTCGCAACCGGCAGGGGGAAATGGATGACATTATATTTTTGTTTGTCTTTGCTCTGATCCACAGCACACTGAACATGTGACAATGAAGAGAAGTAAAATTTGAATGAATAATATGAATGTATTCACTTATGCATGCTCACAACCACACACAAATGGATGCGGGGATGTATATGTAGATATCATATGTAGATATGTAGATCAAAGTCAAAGTCAACTTTATTGTCAGAAGAACTGCAATATGTACAGGACATACACAGGATTGAAATTGCGTTTCTCTCATAGATGGGTATGTGACTGCATATGAATGTATATGTATGTATATTTGTAGGTATAGGTATAGTATATATTTATAATAATCTACTGCAAAGTCATGAATGTTATGTGTCTTTCATGCATATGTGTTTTGTTGTGTTCTGTTATGTACTTTGCAGGATTGCAGGCGGCGATCGGGTGTGTTTGCCTTGTGCTCTTTTTGTGGATAATTGTTGTGTTTTGTAGTCTTACTTTCTGTCTTTTCTTTCTTTCTATCCTATAAAAAAAAGGAAAAGAATTTGAAAGAATGTGATGAAGTCAAGTGAACGTTGTATCTCTTGCATGTTGAGCTCAGTTGCATGTTTAAAAATTTGATGATGTCACGTCTGCCCGCACCTTTTGAAAGATCAAACGATTTTTATCCATTTATTTTCTTTGGATGATTTGTGTACATCATCACAAGTTAATTACAGGAACACATAGGGAAACACACACATCCTCACACACCTGTAGGGCCCGTTTCGAAAATTTCAATTGATTCACCATGGACATTTGTTGTTGTTTGGGCAGCAGCGAGGCACAGTTGAGCTCTCACCTCTCAGCAAAAGGTTGCAGGGTCAAATCTCGTTCTGGGGCCTTTCTGTGAGGAATTTGCCTGTTCTGTCTGTGCACAAGTGGGTTTTCTCCAGGTTGACCGGTTTCCTCCCACAATCCAAAAACATGCATGTTAGTCTGATTGGTAACTCTAAATTGTCCCTAAATGTGAGTGAGAGTGTGAATGGTTGTTTGTCTCTATGTGGCCATGTGATGGACTTGCGGCCAGTCCAGGGTGTACCCCGTCCCTCACACAGTGATTGCTGGACATGGGCACCGGCGACCCCCGTGACCCAAAATGGAAGAAGCGGGTAAAGACAATGGATGGATGGATAGATGGATGGATGGATGGATGGATGGATGGAAATTGCTCTTACCTGTAGTTGTGAGGGAGAGTGTGAATAGTTAGGGTGGCCCTGACTTGGGACCTGTCCAGGGTGTACCCTGCCTCTCGCACAGTGACTGCTAGACATGAGCGCCAGCGACCCTCATAAACTGGAAAAGATGAAGCAAATAAAAGATAATGGATGATTGCATGGATGGATGTTGTAGGTCTGTGTGAGAAAGGTGTTGTGTGCAGAGAAAACTCTGGCATGAATTCAGAGTCCATGCAGAAACTCCCTGAGCTTCAAACAGGACCTGCCTACTGCGAGGCAACAGTATTAACCTGCAGTGCTGTTATTCAGCCCCGAACAAAAACTATTTTAAAGGCCTCTAAAGGCCCACCACCGTTCATGCCAAAGATTTAAACCAAAATCATCTTGCACTGACAAGAATTATAGTTGTTTTGGTCAAACCTTGTAAGTGACCTTATGAATGATCTTATGCAGTACTGAAGGTCTCACAAAAAGTGACAGTGCTCAGAGTATGAGCATGGTTGACTACCACGTTGAACTTTAGCCCAGTATCTGATGTAAAATTGAGTGAGTTAGTTAATTTTGTGTTGGCCGAGGTGGATTTGCTGTAGCAGCCATCTTGAATTATCCATCCATCCATCCATCCATCCATCCTCTTTACCCACTTCTTCCTTTTTTTTGGTCACAGGGGTCACTGGTGCCCATATCCATCAGTCACTGTGTGAGAGGTGGGGGACACCCTGGACAGGTCTCCAGTCCATCACAGGGACACAGACAATTCAGATTTACCAATCGCCTAACATGCATGTTTTTGGTCTGTGGGAGAAAATCGGAGTACTCGAAGAAAACCCACGCATGCACGGAGAGAACATGCAAACTCCACCCAGAAAGGCCCCTGGCCGGGATTTAAACCAGCAACCTTCTCGCCGAGAGGCAGCAGCTCTGAGCCACCATCTTGAATCACCATACGTTTACTCCAAATCTAAATGTGTTTTAGCTGCACATCCAGTAATTACTTTTTGAATGATTGACCATTCTTTCTAGTGGTTCGTAAGTTATTTTGCTAACAGAGAGACTCAACAGCCTCGAATAGATAATAATGACACAGTCACGCTAACAGTTAGCACTTGACTCTTGGCTACTATCGCACCAAATGTTTACTCAAGATTTATAAAAGAGGCTGATTGTTTATTAGGTGTGTGGCGGCCATCTTGAACAGTGTTCAACAGTTAATCAGTTGTAAATGTACATGCATTGATCACTTTCTGAAAGATTCATTAAAACCCATTCACTGGTTCAACAGATATTCTGCTAATGCTAGAAACAAACCCACAGACATGGAAACAACTATTTAAGAATGGCCTCCCGCCTTTGTTGCTGAGCGTACATGTTAAAGTCGTGCAGTGCTATCTGGAATCTAAGTTTAAAAGTAAATGCAAAGAAGGAGAACTATAAACTTCCTCGGCGTTGAGTACTTTTTAGTTTAGAGCTCTGTGTGACCTGCTGGTGCCAACAGGCTGTGATTTCTTCGACCACAGACTTTGTTAGCCGTGCAGCCATCCACCACTCCTTGGGGATTAATGACTCGTCGCACATTGAGAAATGTTTACCACTGGCCTGCGACCACTCCACCAGACACACTAAGAGCTCTGTCACTGAAACAATAACGCAGTCTGAAAAGCCCTCATAACTCAGAGCCTCTCCGCCTCTGTCTTTTAACCAGAGCTTTAATCAACGTTTATGACATCCCTTTGTCTCTTTATTGCCAATATATTTCCTCACCAATCCAAACATTATGCTTCCAGAAGAACAGACTATTGAAGGTTGCAAAGAGCCGATACAGTTTGGGTCAGCGACCCACACTAAAGTGGGTTTGATCTATATTATACTAAGCCTTTTATGATTGCGCCTTTGTGTAAGGCTTTTGGGAAAGATCACCTTGGGATGAAAAGATACAGCAATTAGCACTTTGAGATTTTTGTTAATGAAAAGTGCGTTATAAATTAAATTCATTATTATTATTATAGATACAGGGATGGTGTTTAGTAGGAGCAAATGCACAAAGTGAAAGAGGTAACGCAAATAAAAGTTCAGTTTAAAGATTGCATTTAAAGTTATATACAGTATATACAGGTCCCTCTTGTAAATGAGTCCCCGTGACTCAACGAGGCTAGCCTGTATAAATAAAGGTTGAATGAATGAATGAATGAATGAATAGACAACGGTTGCTCAAATAGATGCTGATAAACGTTCCTGCAGTAACACAAGTATTTGTTACACAGTTTTCTGTGTCAGACTTTTTGATAATCCAAAATGAAGACACTTAGTGCAGATTGAATTTCATTGTATATCATCAGTAAGTCTTTGGTGACACTAAATTCTTCAAAATTAAGAGCATCCGCAGAAGGAATTAGTCACAGATGCTGACAGTGTGGGCTATTTTTATCAAAAGATGCAAATATTATATTAATTTGATTATATTTGACTCCTCTATTTCTTAACAATAGTTTGATTATCTGATCAAACGATTTTTCTCTAGTTGTATTTTTTGAGTGCACATACGACACAATCATAATGACAGGAGGGCACATATTAGAAAGAGTTGACCCTATTTAGCCACAAATAAATAAAACTACAAGAAAGGCAAACATAACGTCATGATTTTTAAAAAAGTGTTGTAAGCTCAATCATCCAGGTACAACAAAAGGTTAAATCGTGTCATCTGGACCAGTTTCTTTAAGTGCACAGTAAAAGCATGCTGTTACCAGTTTACATGTTTAGTAAAGCATGGTTACAAAGGATACTAAGTCTTCCAGGATATAATCCCAAATGGTCAAATAGAAGGCAACAGGGGCGATTCTAGAATCTAACCTTTAGGGGTCCTCAGTCCCCAAAACGTTTCGTCCCCCATCCAGAGGACGAAACAATTCTCACTTAAAGAAACTGGTCTAGATGACCCAATTTAACATTTTTTATTACCGTATTATCATGTCATGATTTTATGAAAGCTCAATGACCGTTTAATGTAAACAATGCTCATTTGCGGAAATAATAATAATAATTGCGAGATAATTTGAAACTACTGTAAGCAAAAATAATCAAGCAAACGTATGGTCCAGCTATCTGTTGTTCTCACAAGGGTTTTATTTCTATAGTGCAGGGCTATTCAAGTGGCAGCCCGTGGAACGGAACTTCAATCCAGCCCCCATTGACTTCTTAATTTATTTATTTTTTTGCATTCTGGGTTTGGGTTGTTTATTGCATATATGATTCAGTGCAATAAAACAAACACATTTAAAAGGTAACAGATCATTGTAATACTTGGTTTATTTAAGTATTGACTTTAAAGACGTCCGGCCCCTGAGCTGCTGGCTTTCAGAAACTGTGGCCCCCTGAGCGGTTGTGTTGTCCTGCTGTAGTGACTGCTGAGATGTTTGTTTCAACACAGTAGAATTAGTTGGTCAGTGGTTACAGATCAGAAACTACTGTGTGGTGAGCCAAACCTCAGCAGTTGAATGACATTATTCACACTGTTAAGTCTAGAGGGGAAAAAAAAAACTGTGATAAGGTTGAGCTTTTAGAAAGGATGATCTGCAGATCTGCTAAATGGTTGTTCAGCTTTCAAAATTCTGTGCGTGTGTTTTAAAGTTTCTGTTATTAGAAGAGTAAAAGTGCTTTTGAATAGTGCAACAGTTGTGATACTAACTTAAAGATGTTCAGCTTGTGAAAGGTTTGTAATTTCAGCTGTGGAGAGAAAAACAGAAAACAGCTGAACATCATGCAGGAGCTAAAACCTTATTCTGCATCACATACATGTGATGCAGAATAAGGTTTTAGCTCCTGAATTGATAAAGCTCCTCGGATGAGAAGTGAAACGAAGTCGACGAAATAAAGTCCAGTTGTCCTGTATTGAACGCCTTTTCTGATTTTATCATGTCCTGGATGACTGAGAATCTTCACCAGCACATTGTGTTTAACTTATTAACTTGTGGAGTTAATCAAATCAAAATGGCCGCCACAGCCAACTGGCCTTAGACAACACACACACACACACACACACACACACACACAAAATGTTTGATTTCAGTTGGTTTTACATTTGCTAAGTTTTGCTGTAGCTGAGAGTCATTCACAACACTGCATAGTGTTATTCAATGTGCAAGATTATTGCTTAAAACTAACAATACCTGTTGGCATCAATCCTGTCTGTCTGTTAGCAAAATATCTCAACAACAACAGGACATTTTTCAATGAATATTTCAGAAAGTGAACATTAGATGTAGGCCTACATCTAAAACTGATTAATTTTTTATGTTAACCTAATTCAAGCTGTGTGTCACAGATAATCAATACTAGCTAACACGAAAATGGCAATAACTCAGTTGGTTTAACAAATACAGGTAGTCCTCGACTTACGGCGATTCGGTGTTACGAACGCATCTTATTAATAAAAAATTTTTTTTTAATAAATTTTTTGAAAAATCTTATTTTATGTGTTTAAATGTTCTTGATTTCATGTGTACAGCACTTTGTTGCAGCTGTGGTTGTTTTAAATGGCTTTAAAATAAATTATTATTATTACTGTACAGGGAACCCCCGACCTACGACTCCACCGACCTGCGAACCACGGGACCTACGAACGAGCCAAAGTAGAAGAATACCATCGACGTACGGCAGAAAAAATGTGACCTACGAACGAGCCCCATTACAAGTATATAATCGAGCTACGGCGTAACTGCGTCACACACGGCAATCGGCGAGGTGGGGGAGGGGATTGCCCCTTGGCTGTTGTTAGTTGGGCATGGGCGTGACACTGCGCATGACAGTGGAAAAGTAAATGCTCCAAACATTCATTGTTGAGCAAGATGCAGGTTTGATCATGAGAAAAACATCTGTCTACCTACACTTCAGTCAAAGTAAGACAATTTTGTTTCATTTTTCTGCTGCTTCTAGCTTTTTCTGAGTTCATGGACTTCTTTCTCATGCACATGGACACTCATCAACGCACTGGTTGCACTGCTGCTGTTCTGATGTTAAAAGCTGCACTTTGAGAAGTGTTCATGTGTGATTGTTGACATCATTTTGCTGATGGGAGTCCCTGATTTGCTGCTGTTCTGATGTTAAAAGCTGCACTTTGAGAAGTGTTCATGTGTGATTGTTGACATCATTTTGCTGATGTGATTTCCAGCTGATTTCCTGCAGTTCTGATGTGAAGTTACTGATGTACAGTTACTGTGTGTGTTTATGGATGCATGTGTGGTGTAATGGTTTAGATAAGTGTTTGTAAATAAAGTTCTGTGCATGTTTATGGCCCAGTATGTCAGTCTCATGCTGTTAAATGTGTGCGCGGCGCACCGTTAGCGGTATTTCCGCGACCTACGAACAGAATAACGACCTACGAACAGAATAACGACCTACGAACGGGACGCAATTTTCACCCCCTACCTACGACCGGATCGAGCTGCGAACGGTTCTTAGGTCCCGAACTCGTTCGTAGGTCGGGGGTTCCCTGTATTATTATTTTGAAGCCGATTACGCAGTTTTCAGCAGTGTTCGGCAGATTTCTGCAGTGTTCGGCTCCCAGTAAGTTATTAACTCTTTTTCCCTTCATTATGGCTCCAAATGTATGGAGCTAACATTCTAACAGTCCTTCCTGTTAACAGTTTGGACCGTGTGAAGCAGCTGGAAGCTGCGGAGGTTGGATGTGCAACGAGCTAACATGCTAACAGGCTTCACCAGCTCACAGTAAGAAATTAACTATTTTTTTCCTTCATTATGCCTCCAAATGTACTGTACTGTATGTGTTTTTTGATAATTATGTAGGGTACTGTCTTAGGATAGGCGAAGTGCTTGGTAACTGTACAGTACCGTACGTGTACGTGTATAAGTGGCGGCTTGTGTGTTTTCTGACTTACGGTGATTTTCGACATGCGAACGGCCGTAGGAACGGAACGCGTTCGTAAGTCGAGGACTATACCTGTACTGAGATGAACTTGGATATGGTAGTGGCTGAAAGTCATTCATAATACGCATGAAATTTTGCACCATGCTATTTTTAAGGATTGACCAAAACAGCTATCATATCTCAGCATGAGCTGGTTGTAGTTTATTATACAAGCATGGAAGGTATGCACATGTGCATTCCTTAAAGAATAACTTGGCCTTCAATTATGGATAGACTCAAGTTTTACTTTTGGCTGCTCCCCTTCTTCAGGGGTCATCTCTGCAAGATTTGGCAAATTGTTTTGTTTTTCTGTTGGTGTTTTTCCTGATGCAACGTGGGCTTGAACCTGCAACCACAGGATTATCAGACTACGACGCAGTCCACTGAGTAACTGGTGGCCCTATGAACAGATTAAGTGTTAGCCTTTAAACTTTTACCTGTCTACTCTTCTTAACCAAAGGCCAAATATACCACTTCAAATGAACAAATTCTTAAATGTGTTTTAATAAATTCTAAGCTCAAAGCGAACCTTCAAACGTCTTCATCAAATGAGCAGAGCTCACTGCAATTTAAATGTATTAAACTGTGTTTATTTGGCTTAACAATTGTACTACATAAATAAAGATTGTGTAGGGAATCAGGCACCTTTATCTTTTTCCTCCCATCTCCACCAGATTTTACCACCGCAACTATTTTTAACCAATAATTATAAAGTTTAACCAGGCAAAAACAACAAAAGCTTCCTTTAAAGAAAGTATCCAGTGCTGCATGAATACTATATTCTCTAAAGATGGCTCATGTAGAATGATGCTGACGATATGGACTTCTTTTAGTACTGATTTATATTAACCTGCATAGCCTTCCTGTTTTGTTGCCAAATATTTATTCATCAGTAGAGACCATGATGATTTGAGGTTCAATTTTATTCACTGTGGAGGGATTCTCTTACCATTTTTATTCAGTAGATTCAATTAAATCTTTGGAATGAGTTAAAAAGATGAAGCCAACAATTGCTTTTCTACTTGATTTTTGAAGTACGGTAGTGATGAAGTTATCGTTAGCACACACTCGATCAGTACAACAGTAGATAAAGCAAAAGCATGTTGTCACTTATCAACAGTTACCGTAACTGTTCCTTTACACATTTCCACTCCGAGTTTAATTAAACACAGTTCAGTAAATCTTGTACATCTCAAACACTGTATTGGTATTAAAATTTAAATTAACATCAGACCAAAACTTGGAGCATCAGTGTTTAAATAAAACTCTTTCCTTTTTTTTCTTTTTTCTTTTTTGGACTACTTAGCACAACATGAAGATAAATGTAGGCGTCTCTTCATTCACAGAACTAATTTGACTTTTCCACTATGATAACACTGCCACTCTGTGGCCTTAAGGGGTGTTGGAACTACTTTTTTTCAAATCTGTATCATAATCCCCACATGGACTAATCACAACATCCTTCCTGGTATTGGTTGAAAAATAATTTGATTTGGAGCCACTTTAGAGAGAATTTTAATTAAATCACGTTTTAGAGTTAGTCAAATCATCCAAGCGAGTTCATAACATGCAGACTGAACAGTAAATTAAAATCAGAAACATGATTTTACAGGTGTTTCTGATGACTAAAAACATCAAACATTATATAT
>JBBPBX010031009.1:0-34813 GCA_038048925.1 Garcialebias charrua | reverse complement strand
CTCTCAAACAGCTCGGCTGACATGACAGACACGTCTGAGCCGCTATCCAGGAGTGCTTCTCGCGTGAAGACCCATTCCAGTCTGAGCGGCAGGTAAGCTTTCTTAGCGTGCCCCATTCTCATAAATTTACACAGAAACCTTCTAGGTTTAAGCACACGCTTCTGTGTACGTGTGACTCTGTCTGTGTAATCTTCGTCGCTGTCAGCATCATGATGGCTGTCTGCCTCATGACCTTCAGGATGTGGATTTTCAGCAATTTGTTTGCTGTCAGCATCTTTGTCAATGTTGACGCTGTTGTCGTCAACTGTGTGCACTGAGTCGTTGCAAAAGGCAGTGCTGCGCATCGCTTCATCAGGTTTAACAACGTTGTTTGTGTTATCACCAAGGACAACGTCACACGTTGTGTCAGCTTGGTCAACCACTGTAACATTCAACTCATTTGACAAACAACTTACCACCTCAGTCTCTTCCGAGCGCGGAGGCGTCGTTTCCTTAATCTGGAGCATGTGTGACTCTTTGCATGTCTCGAACTGTGCAGTTCGAGGGGCAGGGGCAGGAGGGCCGCTTCTCGTGGGTACATGTTGGGACCGACCATTTTTCAAAGGGTCACGGCTCCCAGACATCAACTTCTCTCGAAGTTCACCCACTGTGAGACCTAGGTGAGAACTCTTTTGGTTCGATCTGAACCATCTTGGTTCACCTAGAGAGCGAACACCTACCTTGTATGGTTCTCCGCTCATCTCAAGGTTTTCAACCTGAGGTACAGGAGGAGCAGAACTCCCTGTGAACCGATCTGAGTCACTGTTCCAGCTTGTGGAACTGATCTGTTGTTTGTTACCATGACAATCCTGTTTACTCTCGTACTCTGTAGGAGAGGGAACCTCTTCTATCAGTTGCGAGTGGGATGTGACCTCTTGACCTGGGCACACCACTGAGGGTGTCCTGGGTAGTATCCTTGTCTCAAAAACCCACGTAGCGTAATCTTTTATCTTTTCCATGGTAACCTTTTTGCAATCAAACGTTAAGCAAACACATTTCATTTGGAAAGGCATGAGATGCGTAGTGAAAAGATTTTTAAACTCCTCATCTTCCTCTAAGCCAGGGACAATTTTGCCCCGGAGTAGGCCGAGAAGGAGCCTGTCGTAGAACGACAGGGGACTTTCCCACGTATCCTGATGGACGTTCCATGCAGCCAAGTAATTAGCATACGATGAAGCAGATTCTCCCACTTTGCGATAAGCACGGGCAGGAATCCCAAGGCCCCCACGCATCCATCTAGGATAGATAGGAGAGGAGGCCCCCTCAGTTGGTGCATGTGTTTGAACGTCCATCTTTGTACTGATTTTCTGTGAAAAATCAAGTAAAGTGGGTCTTATTTCACAGTGTGCAGTCTCACCATGTGATGCCTGCGGCAGTCAACATGGTGTCCAAGATGTGAAATCAAATAAAAATCAGTGATCTTTATTAATATGTCGACCTGTGACAAGGTCAAACAAAATCGGACAACGTTGTGTGATCTTTGTGAAAATCAAAACAAAAGATGCCTCATGTGTTTTATTTTAAACCCACAGTTTAAAATAAAGTAGACAGCCTTGTAGCACAGAATTTATGATAAAAGTGTCAAGTTTTATCAAAAAACACAAGTCTGTATTAATTCTGTGTAACTGTTCTGCTTTCAACATTCGATTATATGTGAAAATCAAATGAAGGATGCTATGTGTTCAACATTTCAAAATGTACACTATTCAAAAACAGGAAAGTTGAAATGCATACAGGAATACATGAACTGTATTCCTCACAGCCACCAGCAGATGGGGGTACCGCGCTGGATAAGTTTATCCCAGCGACTGCAATTCTCTCTCTGACCGCTATAGAGGCGCTGTTGTCACCCGTGAGCGAAGCTGCAGCTTCTAGCCCACAGACATCTAACAACGGATGAAAAAGCATCAATCAGACAGATCTAAAGCCTTTACGTGACAAAGCTCTAGAACCCCAGTCTCACAAAAGACGCAACGATGTGAGAAACATTGGTTGGACTGTGAAACTTTAAACTGCGTTTAAAAGAAAAAAGGTTGGTCCTCATAAAGCAGTTGCAGCTCCCGGTGTCACGTGACCTGGTCACATGGCGATCGGTAGACTTAGAACAACTGACTCTTACACCCACTAAAATCTCAAAAACACCGCGATGAAACAGTCTTTTCAAAGATAGTAACGGACGAACAAGCCTGAAACTTGTAAGAGCAGGTTTACTGAAGTGAAAGTTGACGAGGAGTGAGCTCCTCACCCCCTCAAGCGTCAACACTTACAGCGTAATCGACCAATCACAGCGAAGACAGAACATGCAGTTCTAAAACCCAAGTGTTCATGGGAAATTGAGTCTTCTAAACCTTACGCCACTCACGTGTGACGTGCCGTTCGAGCGGTGCGTTCACGGACCTGCGGTCGGTCGAACAATAGCGTGGAACGGACTTATCAACGTTCTAAAACAGTCATAAATATCGCAAAACACCGCGGTTAAGCCAGTCTTCGACGATATCACGTGCATAGAACCCAAACAACACAGATAAACTGTCAGAAATGTGTGCAAAAATGAATCTGACAACCAGCAGTCTACAGAACCAACTTTTTTGAACACGACACACAATGGACCAATCACAGCGCTTGTGTAGCCGAATGTCTCGGTACCGCTAACGTTAGCTCGACCCAAAGTTCTGGACACACTTTCACAAAATAAACGTAGAATACACCACAGAAAATACTGCTAACGAGCCCAATCACATCCAGGCTACCCCTACGCCTTCCAGAGAAGGCAGCACGCTAACTGTTGACAACAACAGACTTTACGTCACTCGGAACCGGAGGCCGAACCGTCCGGTCCAAAGCTGAGTGGGTTCACCCAAACCTCAGCCAACACACGTTGTAACAGATTGTAGGTACTTAATGGAGCAGCAAATGTGTGAAACAGACCTTCAACAGCAATCCACAGATGTAATAAAATGAAGCAGAGTTGTGACGCGGCGGTCACAAAAAGACAAATGCACGCTTTAGTTTGCGACACGGTTTGAATCGTCTCCCAACCACAAACATTCATTCATCCGCAGCTTCAAACATACGTTGAAATGTGAAAGAAAAAATAATTCTAACGGGAAACGCACCAGACAATGCCACGATTAGCAATCTCCGACACTCACCAGCCAGAACTATTCTACAAGTCCACAACAGGATAAAAACTATATGCCAACATGTTATGAGCACAGAAACATCAATTCAATCTTTCAGAAGACCTGTACGCGGCCACCAATTGTAATAATATAGATAAATATGTCAGTTTGCTGACTTATCTATAATTTAGATGATAGATTTGAGCAGGTTTAGACTGACACAAATTTATCATCAGTTATACGGGTTCTCAACTTTTTCAGATTAAATCAATAAATCTGTGGCTCAGTGAATGTAATGTAACTTGACAGGAAACGTTATTATGTTGACCTACCAAAGGCAGAGTCATTTAATAACAAAATCATCAAATTACAATCACAACATATTTACATAGATTGATCGATCACAACTTATAACTAACTTTTCAGCAGATTAAAACATAAAACAACAGAACACAAGTTAATGGGTCTTATATTAACTTATTTCTGTGGCACAAACTTACAGTTTACATTTAGAAATAAACATAAGAAATAAGAGGAAGAAGTGAGGAATGAAAGCTAAGTTTAAAGGAAGTTAATTATTTTGAGCAGACAGGGTGGCAACCTTCCCCGAACAGGTCCGGCTGTACTTCCGAGCGTTCAGCATACAAACAAAGCCTCTTTACCTGGTGACGATACGTCCCCTGAAGATAAGGGCTGAGAAGTTTGTGGACACTACCGGACTGTGTGGTCCAGCTCACGTCCAGTCGACTTCGTGCATGTACGGCTGATGAAGACGAAAGGGAGCACGCTTTCACCGGCAGGAACAGGCTCCAATCGCACTGACTTATTTTCAAAATAAAACTTCAGAAAACAAATTCTTTCATAAAATGAGTGAATGAGTTACAGTAAGCTTTACTGTAACTCCGGCTGAAACGTGGGTCTAATTGACACAATGACCGGGACGTTTCCAGCTTTTCCAGAGGAGGAAACCAGTTGTTAGCAAGTTCTTTCCTCCGACTCTAAAGTGAAAATGCAGGAAGTGGATCTTTATATGGGAGGCGGGGTCTCCCCCACCTCCTCAATAACTATTGGCTGGTTTAACAAAACAACGGATGGAGTTTTCATCCCATAGGCAGAAATGTCTCTTGACGGACAACAGGAAAACTGTTTACAGAATCGGCCAGATGGCCTGGCCTGTGAGCACAGAGAATATTATGGCTAACTTTCACAGACAAAACAGAGAAGGAAGTTGCAAGTTAAAAGTTTACCCTGAACTGTGCCATAATATTAAAACCTGCTTGCTCTGCAGAAATAAACCGGCAGAAGGGCCAAACTCATGCAAGTAACAGATCATCATTAAATGACAAAATATACTGTAGATCAATCCTGAATTAACACATATTAAAGAGAAAGTTCAATCTGATTAATTGGTGTCCATTAATTCAAAATAATTGTAACAAAAATAGTGTCCTTGAGAGCTTCAAGAAAGTGTAACACTGAGAGTTTCAGAGAGATGTGGAGAGGTGTACTTAAAGGTCAAGCCTAAAATATCAGAGATGAGGTATTCCACTACACACCTCACAAGTGTGTCATATCAAGATACTGATTAGACAGCCTCATTATTACATAGTTGTGTGCCTTGGCTGACCACAATAAAAGGCCACTCTAAATGTACAGTTTTATCACACAGCAAAATCCCATAGATATTGTAGGTTTTGAAGAGGCATCCAGTTGGCATGCTGACTACAGGAATGTCCATCAGAGCTGTTGATGTTAATGCATAGTTCCCATGTGACTTAACATCAGGGGCATTTCCAGTATGTCCTCCATGACTAAAGGCTGTCTCTAGTAGCCGGTACAGATACAGTGCTGTTTACCAGTAGCTAATTTTCTCGAATTTTTTTATTTTCTTGGTTGTTTCGTGCTGGGTTAGAGGATGTTACAACCGGGTAGACGTTTGGGCAGTTTTTACTTAATCCCAAAAATAAGGAAACGTGAAGGACCTCCATCAGAGGAGCTCACCACAGAACATTGTTTAGTCTGGTTAAGGATCTGCCCTCGAAGACATCGTGCTCCGATCACTTTTTGTCTGGTAAACAAAATATTCTATATAAATCATTTTGTGAAACAATGTCAGAACAATGTCAGAGTATGCAACACACACTATCTGTGTGTTGGAACTGTTTTTTTTTTCATGATTTAATAATAATAATGTCACATTTTTGTCATCTGTGTATGTTCCCATACAAGACGAAATTTGACTCTGCATTTAACCCAATCACCACCAGGTGGTTAGGTCTCTACTACTGTAGTTAGCTTAGCAACGCTATGCTACATGCTAACCTGCACACCGTAACACTCACAGCAACAAAGTTCTGGTTTTGGTCCTGTGTTGAGCCTGGACTGTTTGTTGTTAGTAGGATGCATGTTATTTTATTTACCGTAAACCTTTATTTAGCTGGTTAGATATGATTGAGACAGTTTATACATATTTTTTTCAAGATAGACAGGGCCAACAATGGCATTATAGCAGCTCTCAAAAACATGACACATCATTAAACCAGAGTTATTAAATCACACTTAAAATAATTATGTGGATAAAAGAAGAGAAAAGCACATGAAGCTAAAATTGTACTAAAATGTGAGTAAATATATGTTAAAGCATTTACTAAACAGATATGTCAATAATCAATATAAACACGTGTGTGTGTTATACATATACAGTATATACACACACACACACACTGTATGTATGTATATACATACTGTATACAGTATATACATACACACTGTATGTATATACTGTACAATATATACAGTATATACATACACGGTGTGTGTATATACTGTACAGTATATGCATGACACACACATTGTATTTAATATACATAATACTGTATTTGAACAATGCAACATTGTCAGACTAGAACTATCAATTTGTTTTGATTTTAGGTCCCTCTTTACTCTCATGTGAATAAAGTAGTGGGATGCTGTCTGTACAGAAAATATTCCATAACACAAGTTTATCTTTTGGGTATTACTACATTTGTTCTATTGAAAAAAAAAATCAGGAAGGCCTGCACAAAAGTCAAACACAGACTGGTCTCCTACACTGAAGTTGACAGACACACTTACTCTGAGAAAGTCAGCAGCAGAGGAACAGCAGGTAATTACACAAGTAACCGGCACAATACAGTAATTCAAATTTTTAAATATAAATCTATGATAAAATTACTGAAATCAATATAAAATTGAACATTTATCTTTGTGAATTAGCAAAAATGTTAGGAGCAACTGTATTTATTTTTTCTACTTTGGGTAGCAAACTTGGAGTCTTAGTTTAGACTTTGTGATGCAAACATGACAATGTTTACTAATCTTTTTTTTAAGGTACAGACGAGTGAAGGGTCGAGTTCCATCCAAAGAAAACCTCCAGTGTGAGGACTCCTAGACCTTGGTCCAGTCTCAGATCCTATACCTGGGTCCAGTCTTGGATCCTGAATGGTTGGCTGCTCCAGGTCCAGCAGGATGAGGAATCTGTTCCAGTTTGTTTAAAATCAGAAACTGCACTGATCTCCATCATTCCTTGTTGAAGATTGTTTTTGATCTGGTATTTATTCTGTAGCCAAATCATTTTCATTAAAATACATAAAATCACCCACAGTTCTCATATTGTATACAGTTTCAACTGTTTTGAATTTATAATTATAGCTTTTACAGTACTTTGAACTTCATCAGTCTCCTCCTGGAGGAGGAACCATACAGTAACATGCATGTTTTTACGTTTTGTATATGCCAATAAAACACTAAACTGGTAAGTTGCCAAAGAACAATCACTACATTTAGATTTTATTTATGTGCAGTAGAATAATATCTAGTAGAGGCGACATTACAATGAAATTATTTCTCAGTACAGTAGTGGAGATTACACCGTGTTTCTTAATTATTGAAATAAAGAAGGTGAAACTTGGTGCAACTGTTTTATTCAAACTAAAGGTAAGCACATGTACGAGTTCCATCCAAAGAAAAGCTCCAGTGTGAGGACTCCTAGACCTTGTTCCAGTCTCAGATCCTAGAACTGGGTCCAGTCTTGGATCCTGAAGCCTCGGATATAGTCGCGCTTTGGTCCGCAAGCTGGAGCGCACGTGCTGCGCGCGCACTGTGCATGCGTTTATAGTGTGGCACGGCAGCGCTTGGCAAAGTGCTGTTCTTTTACTGACCAGCAGGTGGCAGTACCCTCTAAAACCTGTGCATATGTTGCAAGAAAGGGTGTAGAAGAAGAAATCTACCGTAGAAGAAGAACTGTTTGACGTCACACAACAAAAACAAATAGCTTTCTGCTCGCGTGCTGAACTGTTGTCTTTATTTGCGGTTTTAATGCATGGAGTCAGCGGAGGAGAAAGCGATCACGTGAGTTTTGGCGAAAAAACAAAAGAAAAGTCCGACTCCAGATCAGGAATGAAGGAGAATTTAATACATTTTGTGTCACAAAACATTCCTCCATGCGTCGCGACGCCGTTTCCACGACCACAGCGGCGCAGACAGCTGCAGAATCTGGCGTGAAGAGGGTGAAGGCTGTCGGTGAGGTCCACACCCGACCTGTCAATCAATTCGGCGCGCGCGCTAGGCTTGCGGAGCTTCAAAATCTGGGAGGTGCACGACCACGCGCGAAACCAACGCGCTGGCCAAAGCGCGGGGGCGGGGACTTCGCGATTGCGTCACTTTGGCCGCGCGCCCTATGCGACGCGTCAACTATATCCGAGGCTTGAGGGTATGGCTGCTCCAATCGGGTGGTCCCGTAGGACAAGGAATCTGTTCCATTTGGTTTAAAATCAGAAACTGCACTGGTCTCCATCATTCCTTGTTGAAGAGTGTCATTTGGTTGGAGCCAGTTCTTCTTTTCAGCTACATCCAGTTTGATGAGCTGCAGTGTGGATATCTTGGAGGACCTCTCTCTTAATGAAACGTCTGAGTAGACTCTAACAAAAGAAAATGAAATTACCATGAATTATAAAAAATTCAAACAAAATCAATACTGAGTCCTCAAACAACAACTTGTGTCAACACACACATATATAAGTTAGTACTAATATACTTATAAAACACATTTACAGAAATATATAGCCTAAACAGGTTTATCAAATTTGCATCTGAAAACTAAAGCTGTCATATAAACATCTTTGTTAAAATAAAACATTTACTTACTTTTACATGCTTCATTAAGTCATTAGCTGTTGAATGCCCCGTGAACTGGGATCCCAGGTATCTGGACTGTACCTGTCCCCCCTCCCAAAAAAGAAGGTGTAGGTCCAGCTGCTTGGTTTTGGTGGTTCGATTCAGGCTTTCATCGAACATGAGCACAAACGGTCCAGTCACTTTGGAAATTAGTTCTCTTTTTATAAAGTCTGCTAGTCCAAAGCGGGAAATGTATGCGGTTTTATCTTTTCCACACTTAAATGATTTGGCAATGTCCGAGTCTGGAAACATCGTTTGAAACAAGTCTCCAATGTCTTCATTTGCACTGTATGAGTGATGTTTAGTTATCATGTGGAGAATCCAGAGAACCTCCGCTCCTAATGTAGCCTCTGACCCGAAGACAACACGAAGGTTGCTAACAGGAGCTGCTGAGCCGTTGTCTGTCCGAGGCAGAGTAGATGAACTAGTGCTAGTGCTGGAGCAGCAGAACTGGCTAATAGCTGTCGTCTGTCTCAGGCCTTTCACAGCGCTAACGTGCTTGTCACTTTTTGAATATGACTCTAATGCCCATACACCCAACGTTCCGAGTTTAATGTTTCTTTTACATAAGCAGCAATAGGCTTTAAAGTCGTTGTTTGGCAAAGGCTTTAACCAAACCTTAAACTCGTCCCTCTCAAGCCGTGTTGTTAAATTTGCATTTCCCCATGTTAGCAACAGCACGCCATCTTCTTCTTCTGCTGTTGTTATTGATGTTGTCATCTTCTTCTTTTATTCTTGCCCACTGACGATCACCTGACATGGACTCTCACGAAAACTGATTGGCTGCAATACGTCACATGTTTGTCACGTAGCTTACGTAGCTCACGTAGGAAGCATTTTTTGAGCGCTTTAGGCAGGATTATGACGGCGTACGAAATTAAGACCTCTTCAAAAAAAATCAAGACTTCAACACATTAATTCAGCAAATTCAAGACTTTTTAGGCTTAAAATCGAGATTTTGAAATTTTGGACTTTTTTTAGACTTTTTAAGACCCCGCGGAAACCCTGCATATTCTGCAGGAACAGAAGTAAGATCAACCTCCTCCTCAGGAGGCGCAACCTGGGGAGAACTACAGACAATGGAGCAAAGACAATGTTTAAGGCATTTATTGCTCCATCTTTCTATGCGTCCAAGCTCCTAATTAATAACTGGGTTATGGCTATGGAGCCAAGGAAAACCTAAAATAATCTGAGGAGTCGGTTAATCAAATGCAAAGAAATCATTCATTTTGTGGTGGTTACCGGAGATAATCAAATGCAATTAAGTAGTTTTGAGGTGGATTTGGGTTAATGGGACAGGACGGCCCCCAGAAACCATCTTGGCTCCAGCAAACTGGTTGGTCCACATAAGTTGTTTACAGCTTGGTGGGGGAAGATCAGTGTGCTAGAACTCTGACTGAGGAAGCCCTCTGGACTGAGGGTGAAACGTTTCGACTAAAAGAAACTGTCCAGATGACCAGATTGAGACTTATCAGATTTGATACCTGGATTATTGAGTATGAACTTTCTTGTCTCTCCAGATAAGTCGGAGACGGAAACAGGGGAAATCTCACGAGTAGGCAGAGAATATTTTTCAACCAGGTTAGCACTAATGAGGTTGTGTTCAGCGCCGGAATCAACTAACGCTGAAAAAGACAGACGTTTTCTTATTGGTTTGAATGACCATGGGAAGCATGATTTTGAATGGGGAGGTTAGAGCCGATGTACCCACCAGTATCTCCTGCTTTACTGGTGGGTGTTCTCGTTTCCCCGAAATGGACAGTGAGGTAAGAAGTGTCCAGCGTTACCACAATAAATACAAAGGCTGGCGTTAATACGTCGCTGTCTCTCTTCAGGAGACTGCCGTGCGCGCCCCACCTGCATAGGTTCAGGTTCGGGCAAATTGTTCTTCTTAGGAATCGGAAAAGGTGAGGTAGGAACAAGGAGCGAAGAATGCTAGGACTTGTAGTTTTTTTGGAAAAGTACAGGAGCGTAAGGCTCACTGGAGGAGGTCATGAACCCGGAAGTCGGTAGACCCAGGGAATTGTAGTTCATTTGAAAACGTTTAGAATGATTGGGCTCACCTGGGAGGTTCACAAACCCGGAAGTGGAAGGACTCAGAGAATTGTAGTTCTTTTGAAAACGTTTAGGATAGTTGGGCTCACCCGGAAGTGGAAGGCCGCTGGGAATTGGAGTTTGACTCTCTCCTCCTTTCACAGAAGTGATCGTCAATAGAGATAGCAAGGTCGATGAGTTGATCAAGGTTCTCAGGCTCGTCCCAAGTGGCGATTTGGTCTTTAAGAAGATCAGAGAGAGAATTTAGGAAAGTACCTTGCAGTGCCAGTTCACCCCATCCGGTCTGGGCGGCGAGCATTTGAAACTCCAGGGCATAATCTGATACAGCTCGACGGCTTTGGCATTGATTCAGAAAACGTTTGACAGCATTTGGTGCCTGCAGAGAATGATCAAAGATCCTGCGAAACTCCTTTTAACAGTTGTTCATAGGACGCCGAGGGATTATCATGGACTTCTACTTTGAAAGCAAGAGTTGACTTACAAAGTACTGTACAACGCTTTACTACCATTTTCCCCAGAATACGAACTGTACCCCCCGATTTTTAAAATGCCTTCACCTTCACCAAAGAACCAGGGGGGTCCCGAGCATAACTACCCACCATGTGGCTCTGCTCTTGGGCACGCTCCCATCTACCCAGGGTCCGTAAACTGTTCACCGGGTACTGTAAATGATTTTGGCTGAGTCCGAGGAGTACAGAGAAGGAGCCCCCTCGAAGGTGAGTCTGCATTGTAATAAGAAGCCTCCACATTGGTCGGGGTCTCCTGCGAAGAGCTTGGAGGGTTTCACAATTAATTGTTGAACGGGAAGCGTTGGACCAGAATTCTCATGGGGGACCACAGGAGCTGACAGAACGGTAGGAACTGGGGGGGAAGAAGGTTGAAGTTGACGTTTAATGGAAAATACTATACCTCCAAGTTCTTGTAAGTTGGACTGGACGGTTCGCTGTTGAGTCAAGACTTGTTGTAACATTTCATCCAACTTGTTGATCCTTTCCACCTGGGGAGCGGGGGCGTTCTGCTCGCTCTCTGTCTCATTCTGGGTCTTTTGTGGCTGGAGCATTTCTGTTATAAACTCGAGGAACCCAGATTGGTATGAGACCCAGAACAAGACAGACACGGGGAAATACAAAACAACAGTGTTTTGTTATTGTAGTGATACAACCTTGAGTTTGAAGTACGTCTCTGATCGTTCCCAGTAATGAACTTTTTGGGAGTTATTCCTGAAGGGACAATAATACTATTATTACTTTAATTTGAATCAAACATCATAAATTAAGTCATCCAGAGACTTCTTTTAATTTGTGTTAATTCAAATGTCATCAATGAATAACTTGTGTTATTTGTATAATCATTAGTGCATTTAATGTTTGATAGTCAAGGACTATTTAATTCAAACTGGACATTTCCTCAAAATGTGGTACATGAAGGATTTCTCCTCTTGAACTTGCATGTGAAGATAAAAGGAACACTTTAACTTTTTAATTTAGTTTGAAAACAGGACAACAAGAGACATTTCGTTTTTGTCCTTAAATAATCAAGATTAATGATATCTGTTTTTGCTATTATCATAGTAGGTTTCATATGTGATGCTGTAATGACGTTTGTCGTAATCAAACCAACAGATCAACAGTGTTGTTAATGAAGTTAAGACAGTTTTAATCAGCTTTTATCATGTATACTGGCGTCTTAAAACTAAACTTCTTATCTTTTCTGACATTTTAACCTAACTTATGCCTCCACTCTGTTGCTCTCAGTGGCTCATGGCTCACACAGACCAATCAGAAAGAGCTACGTCTTTCTAGGTCAAGTTAGCCTTAAAAGAGCTCTGACTTACTGTTTTTCTGGAGTCTGCGGACGAGACTAGGATGTGAGTCTTCGTCTAAGAACTGTTTTGACGTCTGTCTAAAAGCTAATGACACGTCATTCAGTTGGGGTTCATAGCACTGCTGGCTATGAGTCCGTTCCAGAGCAATAAGCTCCATTCCAAGAAGTGTTCCCATCTAAGAACACTTTTATTCTGAAAAACCAACCAGGACCTGCCGCTTTTCTGCCATTCAGAGCGGACGCAGGAGACGCTGGACGGTAACCTCTGGGCTACTGCCTCTCTCTCTCGGACATCAAGGAAGTTCCGTTCTTGACTGACCGTCTGGCCAGGTAAAAAGTCGTCAATGTTACCAGTGTACCTGCTGTTTAGCCGAAGAGTCGCATGAAAGTGTCATTCTGGTTGAATCTCATTCCTTCCCTAAGTCATGAAAACTTCCTTCCTCCTCTCTTCCTCCTCAACTTAAACTTTTCTCCTTAAACTTTTTGCCAGCAACTAAGTTAAACCTGCCTGCAGAATAAGTAAAAAATGTCATCCTTTTGCTGTTCTGTTGTCCTAAGTATGAATCTATCTACAGTTAAGTTATATGAAGTTTAATCAGAGCCAAGCCTTATATGCGTGTTGATGTAATTTATGATTATGTTAAATAAATGGTGCAGTCCTGCTGTTCCAACATAAGTTTAACGTTTCCTGTGAATTACATTTCGTCTGGTCAAAATTTATTGGTTAAACCCTAAAAGAGAGAACCCGTTTAATTAAATTGATGATAAGTTTGGGTCAGATAAGATCTACTCAAATCTTTCATTTAGAATGTTGTACCGTCAGTAAAACTGACCAGGGTATAATATCCTTACAATATTTACAGTGAAATACACTTGTCGTCTTTCTGCAACTCCTGGAAGAAGGGTGATCAGAGAGGGTATCCACGGGATCATTGATAATGAAGATTGATATTGTTGTTTCTCTTAGAGGTCTTGGAGAGTAGTGAAGTCCAATCCTCCAATCCAGTGAGAAATTGCAGAGAGGAATCTGTAATGATTGAATGAATTATATCTATCTATCTATCTATCTATCTATCTATCTATCTATCTATCTATCTATCTATCTATCTATCTATCTATCTATCTATCTATCTATCTATCTATCTATCTATCTATCTATCTATCTATCTATCTATCTATCTATCTATCTATCTATCTATCTATCTATCTATCTATCTATCTATCTATCTATCTATCTATCTATCTATCTATCTATCTATCTATCTATCTATCTATCTAGATAGATAGACTTGATAGATAGAGAATCCAAAGCGAGTCACGAGATGAACCAGAGCAGGACCAGAGGAATCTAATTCAGGTCATGAGGAGAACCAAGGCCAAGGAACCAGGGAAACATAAGAGGTGATATGCTCTAGCGAAGAGTAGCACTGGACTGCAACCTAGTAGTGTGTGAAGCTCGTCAGGATGACGGCCACCATTAAACAGTGTTTCTTAATTATTGAAATAAAGAAGGTGGAACTTGGTGCAACTGTTTTATTCAAACTAAAGGTAAGCACATGTACATTTAGCAACGCATGTTTCACAGCAACACCAAATGTACTTGAAAAGCAGATTAATTTATAGAAATTGTATTTTCACTCAATTCTTGCTGTGATGCACGGCTGCACACAACTTCTGGACGAATTGGAGTTTCATCCATCTCTTGGAACTCACACAGAAATACAACACAAAGGAGGAAAACTATTAACATGCAGTTATTGTATCAGGGTTTTAAAACGTAGCCAATGGATTAAAAGGAGTTACCAAATTGTAACTTTTCACCACTAACTTTATTAACAAAGGTAGTCATAGTGGAAAAATAATATCAGTGACATTTACCGTAGAACGTTAAATATGACAGCAATAATTACAAATAATTTATTTTGTTACCACTAATGAAAGGCAGTCATGGGCTAAATAAATACTGTAATGTAGTAATGTGAGAAATATCAGCGATCTTTACTGTAGTACAAGCTATATCAGGTAAGCTGAAGTAGCTTGTATTACATCGTTGATATTTACAATGATCTTTAACATAACAAAGAATAGCTTAGCTGATGTAGCTTGTGCCACAGTAAACATTGCTGATATTTACTGTGGCACAAGTTACATTAGCTAAGCTAATCTTTGTTACGTTAAAGATTTCTGATATTTACTGTAGCACAAGCTACATGATGTAGTTTGTGCTACAGTAAATATCAGCGATCTTTAACGTAGCAAAGATTAGCTTAGCTGATGAAGCTTGTAGCAAGCTATGAGGGAAATCTACGTGTATATTATTGTAATTACATACTTTGCCAGTCACCAGAACTGTTATTAACATGAATAGTTCGGACGTCCTTCACAAATCTGTTACTGATTATAAGCAATCATGGATTTAAAGCTGTGAAGCTCCTCCGTTGTAGGCATTCCTCATATTCACTAAATAATTAACAATATCAGAGTAACTTCTCGGTGACAACTTGTCCGCTTCGTCTGACATAATTTATTTCTCCACCTCATAGGGGTCAGCTCCGACCGCATCTATTTTATGTCTACATCTTGCTCTTGGTCAAGAGTATCAATATACTGAGCTCTAGTCTGTCTGTAAGCCATCTTCCTCAAATGTGCCTTTACATATGGCAGAAAACCCGGTGTTGCGCAATACCAGTCAGGTCTGTGGGAACTATGTATTGAATGTTCATTTATCTACCATAAGCCATCTCCAAAGGTGTTTCAGAGAATTTGGCAGTACATCCAACCAGCCTCACGACCACAGACCACAAGTAACCACACCAGTCCAGGATCTCCACATCCAGCATCTTCACCTCCAAGATTGCTGAGACCAGTCACCTGGACAGTTGCATCAACAATCTGTATAATCAAAGGATTTCTGCACAAAATGTTAGAAACTGTCTGAAACTCGTTTGCATGCTCATTATCCTCATAAGAGTCTCCACCTGAGTGCATTTTGTTATTGTAACCAACTTGAGTGGGCAAATCTTCCCATTCAGTAGGACATGGCAGTTTGGAGAGATGTTCACTTTACAGATGAATCCTTGTTTTCACTGTACAGGGCAGATGGCAGACTGTGTGTATGGCATTGTGTGGGTGAGCACTGAGCAGTTTGCTGAGGTCAAAATTATGAATCGAGTAGCCCATGGTGGTGGTGGGTCATAGTATGGGAAGTCAGAGAGTCAGAGAGATTTATTTGTCATTCGTATCTCATGTGGTACATGTGGTGCAACAAGATTATGTGCACAGGGTCCCAGTTACATCCAACAATAAAAAAGAAAACAGCAATAAGATCTAAGATATGAACTAAGAAAAACATCAGCTAAATAATACAATAAGCACTAATAGCATACAAACATTATGTCGAACGGCAACACGAACATGAGTCTGTGTGAGCAGATGAGCACGCATGAACACAGAAATGTGAAACAGATCAGAAGCAACAAGATGTTATTTGTTGCAGTGATTATCCTGGTAAGATATTCATGAGCCTAACAGCCTCAGAGTAAAAGCTGTTCCTCAATCTAGTGGTTCTACACTTAATGCTCTTTAACCTCCTTCCTAAATAGAGTGGGGCAAAAAGTGTGTGTGCTGGGTGAGTGGGGTCCTTCATGATGCAGGTGTCCCTCTTCCTGCATCTAGAGGTATAAATGTCTGTGATGGTGGGGATACTGACTCGAAGAAAATTCTGTACAGCCTTCACCATTGAGCCAGAAAGACTCCTACGTCCGTATGCTCTTTGTGGACTTCACATCTGCCTTCAACACCATGATCCCCCAAACTCTGATGCAGCGGCGGCCGCCACTAGAGGGCGCTAGGGGCGCCGCCCCTCCTTGGAACTGCAGCTCTTCTTCATTTGAAGATTTAATTTTTTTTTATAAAAGTGAAATAATAAAATAAAAATATTTCGAAATGCATGCATATATGTTTTTAGTTGTGTAGGATAAATATTTTATGAGTAATGATTGTTTGTTTCAAAAAACGTTTTCTGATTGTGACGTACTTCCGGTTTCCCGCGGTTCCCCGCTGGGCGCCGCCTGCGGCTTTTCCATTGAATCTAATTATAACTAGCGCGCTAGAAACTTCCGGTGCCCAGGCTGCTTCTGTTGGACTGTACAGGTCGCATTTTCCGTCGCCCTCGAGCCTGGACTCGTCTCTTATCGCCACGGATCGCCAGCGCTTCCGGTTCGAGCCAGGAGGGAGGGGCAGTGGGGGACCATCTTTGTTTACACTCAGAGCTGATCACACGGCCAACTAGAGACGTTGAAACAGCAGTAATTATTAATGGTGCCTTTCTACACAGGTAAGCAAGTAATAATTGTGAGTTTAATAAATCTCTAAGCGCACATGAGCAAAGTTTGAGCTGTTCTCATCTGTGGTGCGTGACGTGGTGTCGTGTGTTGCTGTCAGTCACACAGTAGCTACTAGCTGTGCTTATGAACGTTGTGGTGTTTCTTTATCTAATGCTTATTACTATTCCTGACTGATATGGCTCTCAACTAGATGTTACAAAAGTGTTTTCTAAACGTTATGTGTTTAATATTATGACTATCAGGTGTTTATGTATTAATATTTTGATTATCAGATGTTCGTGTGTTAATATAATGATTGTCAGTTGTTGTGTGTTAATGTTATGATTATCAGATGTTCATGTGTTGTGTTAATATTATGAATATCAGATGTTCATGTGTTAATGTTATGATTATCATATGTTCATGTTTTTAACTCAAGCTTGTGTACAGAAGTTGTCTCCTAACATCCCATGAACTGACACATTTTAATATTGCAGCAAGAATTTCTTGTTCAAGTTCAGAAGAAGTTGGTTTTCAAAGTTTTTGAGTCCATGTCTGGCTCTTTAGGGAGAGAGAATCTGTCCTGCTGTACTGAACAGTCTTTCAATAGTCTTTCAATAATAGTCTTTCACTTTTGTGTTGTTGTTATTTCTTCACAGCTCACATCGTGGACTTTCCTCATGGATGGACGTGTGTCCACTCTGTCCTGCCTCTGTCGTCCAGGACATCAGTCCTGCCTGTCTCTGGTGTCCTTCCATCTGCCTCCATCCATCACCTGTGTCAACACCTTCTGCATGTATGACTGCTGCAAAAACAAACAAAAAAACACCTGTTCTGATGGACAGAACTGCTCACATCAGGACCACACCACTGAGCCCACACCTGGCCTAAAATGCTCCCATCATTCATGGTTGAGCACTGGCTAAGCAGTTCCATCTGATCCAGGTTTGAACTTGAGAAAAACATCAGTGTCTACCTACACTTCAGTCAAAGTAAGGACATTTTGTTTCCTTGTTTCCTTTTTCTGCTGCTTCTAGCTTTTTTTAGAGTTCATGGACTTTTTCATGCACATGGACTGCACACAAACACAAACACCACATGGACTGCACACAAACACCACATGGACTGCACTGGTTTCAAAAACATGATGGTTGCATGGATGTGATTTTCGGCTGATTTGGTGCTGATTCATGTCAATAAGCTGGTGCTGCTGCTGCTGCTGGATGGATGGATGGATGGATGGATGGATGAATGGATGGGAGTTCCTGCTGATTTGCTGGATTTTGATGTTAACAGCTCCTGCTCAAAGAGAAGTGTTCATGTTTCATGGTTGAACTCATTTGCAGATTATGGCTGAGAACTGTTCAGGAAGAGATTTGTACTGTACAGTATTTTGTATGCTTTGTCTGTGCTGGAAAAAACATTACAGTACTGTACCTGTACAGTACATGCTGTACTGGTTTTGTGTGTTTATGGATGAATGTGTGGTATAATGTGTTATGTAAGTCCAAAAAAGCTAAGTCTGGTCCTCTGGACCAGTTTTTTTTGTTGCTTTGTTTTGTTTTGTTTTTTGAATGTCCAGAGGACCAGACTTAGCTTTTTTGGATTTTTCTACCTGGATTATTGAGCATGCATCAGGGTGTTATGTAAGTGTTTGTAATTAAAGTTCTGTGCATGTTTATGGCACAGGATGTCCGCTTGTCAGTCTCATGCCGTTAAATGTGTGTGCGTCGCTCCGTTAACGGTATAGCCGCGACCTACGTCAGAAATGCGGACCTACGACAAGCACGTGTTTTCGGTCCGCGAGATACGGCAGAATCGACCTAAGTCACACTCGTAGGTCCGGATCCATGACGTAACTCGAGGATTCCCTGTATAGCCCCCCCTGGTGAAAATGTCACGAGCCGCCACTGCTCTGATGGACAAACTATCCACACTTGGACTAAGCCCCTCCATTTGTAACTGGGTACTAGACTTTTTAACAAACAGACCACAGTCAGTGAGGATCCACAACTTCTCCTCCTCCACCATTGCCCTCAGCACTGGCTCTCCTCAAGGATGTGTGTTGAGCCCCCTTCTGTTCACTCTGCTCACATATGATTGTGCAGCTACCCATCCAGGTTGTCATATTGTAAAGTTTGCAGATGATACAGCGGTGGTGGGATGCATCACAAACAATGATGAGTCCAGCTACAGGCAGGAGGTGGAACACCTGGAGAGCTGGTGCAAAGAGAATAACCTTCACATGAATGTGAAGAAGACAAAGGAGATGATTGTGGACTTCAGAAGGAACAAACAAACACACACCCCACTGAACATAGGTGGATCAGTGGTGGAAGTGGTCTCCAGCTACAAGTACTTGGGGGTACACTTGAATGATAATCTCAGCTGGACCAACAACACCACCAGTCTGATCAAGAAAGGTCATCAGAGACTCTACTTCCTCAGACGGCTGAGACGAGCTGGTCTGAGTAGCCTAGTCCTCACATCCTTCTACAGGTGTGCAGTGGAGCATCCTGTGCTCCAGCATCAATGTGTGGCATGGAGGCTACACAGCTGCAGAAAGAAAAGCTTTGCAGAGAGTGGTGAAGGCTGCACAGAAGTCTGTTGGAGTCAGTCTCCCCACCATCACAGACATTTACACTTCGAGATGCAGGAAAAAAGCCACCTGCATCATGAAAGACCCCACTCACCCAGCACACACACTCTTTGCCCCACTCCCCTCAGGACGGAGGTTGAGGAGCATCAAATGTAGAACCACTAGACTGAGGAACAGCTTCTACCCTGAGGCTGTTAGACTCATGAATAAATAAATAATAAGAATAATCACTGTGAAATATCACATCATGCTGATGCTGATCTGTTTTCTTGTTGCTGTGTTCATCTGTGACCATCTGCTCATAAAGACTCATGTTCGTGCTGCTGTTTGTAATGACGTTTTTCTATTACTCTAGGGCTTAGTGTATTTCTAGTTGGATGTTTTTCTTAGTTCATATCCTAGATGTTATTACTGTTTTTCTCTTACATTTTGTTGTTGGATGTAACTGGGACCCTGTGTACATAATCTCATTTCATCACATGTACTACATGCGGTGCAAATGACAATAAAGACTCTCTGACTCTGACTGACCATTCTCTGCAAAGCTTTTATTTCTGCAGCTGTGCAGCCTCCATGCCACACGTTGATGCTGGAGTACAGGATGCTCTCCACTGCACACCTGTAGAAGGAGTTGAGGACTGAGCGTCCTAGACCAGCTCGTCATAGCTGCCTGAGGAAGCAGAGTCTATGATGAGCTTTCTTGATCTGGCTGGTGGTGTTTTTGCCCCAGCTGAGGTTGTCATTCAGGTGTACACCCAAGTACTTGTAGCTGGAAACAACTTCCACCGCAGATCTGCTTATGTTCAGGGGTGTGTAGGTGAGTTTGTTCCTTCTTAAATCCACGATCATCTCCTTTGTCTACTTCACATTGATGTGAAGGTTATTCTCTTTGTACCAGCTCTCCAGATGTTCCACCTCCTGCCTGTAGCTGGACTCATCATTGCTTGTGATGCATCCCACCACCGCTGTATCATCTGCAAACTTTGACAATGTTGTGTAATGTCATACTTTACAAGTCATATGTACCAGTAATGCACAATGAACACAGGTGCATTTTATTGATGGTATTTTGAATGCACCATGATGAGATCCTGAAGCCCTTTGTTCATCCACACCCATCACCTCATGTTGCAGCATGATAATGCACAACCCCATGCTGCAAGGATCTGTTCACAATTCCTGGAAGCTGAAAACATCCCAGTTCTTGCATGGCCAGCATACTCATCGCATGTCACCCACTGAGCATGTTTGGGATGCTCTGGATCAGCTTATACAACAGCACATTCCAGTTCCTGAAAATATCCAGCAACTTCACAGCCATTGAAGAGGAGTGGACCAACATTCCACAGGCCACAATCAACAACCTGATCAACTCTATGAAGGAGATGTGTTGCACTGTGGGAAGCATATGGTGGACACACCAGATACTGACTGGTTTTCTGACACTCTCCACCCCAATACAAGAAAACAGCACATTTTACGGTAGCCTTTTATTGTGGTCAGCCCTAGGCACTAGGGTGTAATGGTACACGTGGGTGTACCAAACCATTTCGGTACGGCACATTTGGTTCAGTACGTTTGGTTAGGTCCACCTGCGTACCATTTCAGTCATTTTTTTCACTCATTACATTTTATTAACGAGAGATTATGCGCAGCAGAACTAAAATTCCTAAGCGTGTTTCAGCACGGCACTATTATCTTGCAGCACGCGTAGCATTAATAGTCTAGTGTCTCCTTTTGGGGAACATTATGGCTTTCTTGTTAAAAGACAAGCGCAAATCCAAAGCTGTATGTCGACGTTGTTTCATGGAGATCAGATCTGCAGCAGGCAACACATCTAACTTGTTAACACGCTTGAAACGACGTCATCCTAACGTGAACGTCTCTTCTACAGAAAAGCAGCTTGTTGCAAAGACCAATAATAGCAGCATTTAAACAACCTTTATCAGGTAATTCAGAGCGGTCCAGAGCAATAACACAAGCTGTAGGAGTTTTTAAAGCTATGGATCTACATCTGAATGTTGTTGATGTGCCAGCTTTAAAGTTCTTGAGCCCCGCTATGACATCCATCACGTCAACACTTAGCCAAAAACTTGTAGTAGCACTTTATGAAAAAGCTAAAACTGATATTGTCAGCAAGCCCTGAACTAGATTAAAGGTAGGGTCTGCGATATTTGAACACTCTGGGACTTAGAAATATTTTCAGCGCAGAAAAGCATTCTGCTCCCTCCCCTCAGAGCCAAATATGGCTCAGTCGGTGCTCCGCAGCTGAACTTGGGATCTGCTCCGCCCCCTGCTGCTATCTGCTCAGAGCCGCTGCGATATTCTGTGTTTATGTTAATAAAACCTTCTAATAAAATAAAATAAAAACCATGGAGCGCTAGTCCTACAACACAAAATCCAGCAGAAATCATCAGAGGTTCACGAAGCAACGTTTGGACATGATTTAATTCGCTCGTGACTTCCTCATGTCTGTCAGCGCTGGTCTGGAATGTCTGGAATGCTCCACCTCCTCCTGTCTCTGCGCTCCGAATTTCTGTGTTTATATGATAATATAACTGTTTAAAAAATATAATAAAACCACGAATCACTCATCCAACAACACAAAAACCAGAAGAAATCAGCAGAGGTTCACGAAGCAACGTTGGACATGTTTTAATTCGCTCGTGAGTCGTGACAAATCCATTTCCTCATGTCTGTCAGTGAAGGATGAAGCGATCACTTGACTTTTGGCAAAAAAACTAAATAAAAGTCCAGCTCTGGGATAAAGAAGGGATATTTAATACATTTTGTGTCACATAAAAAACAGTCCTGCATCGCTTTGCAATCCTTTGAATGAGAACGAGCTGCGGCTGGGACAGGTGGGGGCGTGGGTTGGGGTGTGACAAACAACTCTGTTTTTATTGGCTGATCATTGTCCGGGTCACTCTTGTGTTTTCAGTGTTTTTATAAATGCTGATAGAGAAGCAAGGGGACTATAGTTTTTTTCAGAGATTACTTTGTCTAAGATCAGTCTGTTAATAGATAGTGACAGAGTGAAGAAATATGTTAAAAATATATTGTTTGAAAAGTTACAGACTACATTACAATGTTACATACCCTACCTTTAAAGCCTTGCCCTGATGATGATGATGATGATGATGATGATGATGATGATGATGATGATGATGATGATGATGATGATGATGATGATGATGACGACTGAAAGATTCAACCACCTCATAACAACCGTTCAAAAAGAGGTATTGTTCCTTTATTATTTTATTATCTAATTAACATTTTTTAATTTAAAATTATAATCTTATTAACTCTTTTTTTTTTTTTACTTCTTTGTGTTTTATTTCCAGTCTGGGACAGAGATAGCAGCTGTCTTCTTACTCTTTAGGGAAATCCACCAGAGATCACCTGCAGCTAAGAAGTCTGTGATGAATGAACTCTGAACTTTTCCAGGGACCGGTGGGAGCAGGTCCAAGAAGAGGTTGTGAGTAATGAGGCCAAATACAGCCACACTGCAAAATTAGCAAAGCTCCACCTCTTTATTCCTGCTACCTGTTAGTGAGCTGATTTTCTCCACCTCTGGAGATACTCACTGCAACTAGATCTGTTCTTTTGGCAGAAAATGTGGACAAGTTGGTCTTTTTGACCAAAAACAATACTTGATTACTTAGATTGTAAATGGTCTGTTGCTGCTTATTGTTCTGGTTCTGACTATTATTGTATTTATAAAGATTGTTATTATTGTTAGTATAGTTTATTTATTGTACAGAGTGCCGTTATTTAAAATGTCATCTAAATGGGTCACTTTAATTTACTTACTAAGCTTATTGTTTACTTGACACATTTTCATAATAAACGTTTTGTAAGTCTTTATTTTGTCTTTTTTTGTACTGAAAATTAACCGAACCGAGCCCTCCTTGAAACTGAACTGAACCAAAATGTGATTTTAGCGTACCGTTACACCCCTCCTAGGCACACCTGTACAATAATCAAGCCATCTAATCAGCACCTTGATATGCCACTTCTGTGAGGTAGATGGATCATCTCATTGATTTATAATTAAGATTTACACAAATCTGTGAACCATATTTGAAAGAAAAATGCCTTTTGTGTTCAAAGAAAAAGTCTGATATCTTTGAGCTCAGTTCATAGAAAATGGGATCAAAAACAAGTGCTGATTTTATATTTTTGTTCAGAGTGTATGTTTTAAAAAAGGAGGCAAACCACTTTTTGTCTAGTGTGTGTAACACAAGAGAACATTCAACAGTAGCACTCACATTTTCATCAACTCTGACTAAATGAAGTCAAAGTAGCAATTTTTGATGATCACACCTGCTCTGTCATTATACAATTACAATTACAATTCTTTGACAGATTTCCTTTCAGTTACAATTACAATTACAATTCTTTGACAGATTTCCTTTCAGTAAAATTGAGCATTGTGTTATGTATGCAGTGTTCTTTCAGTTGTTCATTATCCTGCATTGTGCATCATCGTGGTTTAAAACTTGCAAAATGAAAGTTTGTTTCCATTCCCTGCCTGCAAAGCTGGGCACCGCTAATTAAAAAATTAGTTCCACAATTTCTAAAACGCTTATTAATTTTTTTAGGTCCACAATTTCAAATGCACAAAGGCCTTATCAAAATTAGGGGAAGCTAATCTAATCCGCTATTTATATTCAACAATTTGTAGCCAGCAACGTTTTGCAATATCTGCACCACACTGCCAACTACAGGCGTATAAACTAATATACACCTCACCTTGCCCTACTTTTTAACAGCGATTCGCTCCGGGTGTCATCTATTAAAATACAACTTTCACTCAGGGTCCAAAATTTTAAAAGTTGTTTAATGTGTGGAATGCTTTTCGACTGCTTCTTTGTCCTTTTTTTGTTTGTTTATTGTAGATTTTTCATTAAAAATGCATCGATAAACTTATTTTTAACTGTTTTCTGGAAAACTGAAGTGCCCTGCAATGCATTATGGGTATACAGATGACGAAGGTGCTATACAAATAAAGTTTATTGTTTATTATTTAATGATTTATTTTTAAGCCACAAAATGAAAAAGCTGTGAATTTGTGCTTGTTAATTTCTGTGCACATGTCATGTGCATGCATGAAAACCTTGATTTTCTTTGGAAAGAAATAAAGAAGAAATAAAAAAACATTTCCAGACACTATTTTACTGTATTACTGAAAAAACACATCTACTCAAAAATTGTGGTGGCCATGAGTAAATAAACACAATGTGATTAAACAAATATATAAAAATATAAAAAGTATATACACAACAAAATGCCTATAAAACATAAGCTGGTGAAAATTCTCAGTCGTCCAGGACATGATAAAATCAAAAAAGGCGTTCAATACAAGATCAACTGGACTTTATTTGTTGCAGAAAACGTTCAGAATGGCAGCTGTGAGACTGAAGTTTTATGCGTTTTATTAGTATAAAACTTCTTCTCAGTCTTACAGCTGCCATTCTGGATTGAAAAAGCCTTTTGGATAAAGGGTGAAACGTTTTCTGCAACAAATAAAGTCCAGTTGATCTTGTATTGAACGCCTTTTTTGATTATAAAACATGAGAAATAGAAAAAAAATGTTTTTAGTCACTTAGTGTAACAGTTTTATTCCCTGCCCTTCCTCAACTTCAGGCTACTCTGACTGTTCTTCTGTGCTCATCTCCAGCTGCACTGGAGGGGATGGGTGTGTTATATTTGGTGAACAGATCGATGAGTACCTGCTCACCCAAAAAGGCAGCATCGGTCAACACCACGTTTAAATCTCAAATACACGGGTGTGTCGCCACGGCATTTATACATGATGAAAGTAACCCAAATACATAAAACTAACGACTCGCCGTCGAATGGTCGACACAAAACGCACAATAAAATCCTTCGGCCACGTTAATTTGGCTTGAAACAGCTGGGTTTTCTAAGGATTTCCATTAGTAACCCACAACCAACCGGCAGACAGTTAGCGTCTATAGGTACTCAACAGATTTAATGAAAAGTAATAAAAATACATGAAAATAACGACTCACCGTCGCGTGGTATACACAGAACACAAAATAGAATCCCCCGGCCGCGTTAATTTGGCTTGAAACAGCTGGGTATTCTAAGGATTTGTCCAAGTACCCAGCACAAACAGCTAGCCACGGAATTAGCCTCTGAGTTCACCTCTAACCCGGAAGCTGTCGAGATGGAATAGTCCATTTTTAGTAGGGGGATAATGAAATCAACCGTTTTTTAAATTGCTTATTTAATGATTGTTTTCATCGTAACTATAATTATTTTTATGTTAAATGTAGATTAACAAGCAGGATCAATGTTAGGAATTAGGTGACTGGCCGGGGCGCGGCGGGGCCGGGGCCTCATGCTGATGGGATCCCCAGGCATTTACCTACATGGTAGATCCCCCCCTCTGCTCCCTCCCCCCTCCAACCCTCCCTCACCCTCACACCCTCCTCCTCTCTGCTGTTTACGGTAGGGAAAAAGGTAAAACAAGCAGCATTATGAGCTTGTAAATAAGTTTATTGGTTTTTACTGATAGATAATTAGTTATTAGCGGTACTGCATTTTAAATAAAAATAGCAGAAATCCGCTTATGAATTATAAAAGTTAGTCAATTCACAAAAACGCTGACAAAAAGTTTAGGTCCACTGTAAGCGGAATAGCGATTTAGCGCTCCCCTAGCGGTCTGTGCCCACCTTTGCCTGCCTGCTTTATATTTGAGTCCTTTTTAACCACAAATCAGAACAAATAAGGTTGTAATGAAAAAATAAGGTTGCAAACATGCTTGTTCTTACTGTAAATTTGGACATTACCACTGCAGGGCTCCAGAGTCTGGGTTGTTTTGGAACCTTGAGTTTTGGTCACCACAGGAGCTGCAATTTTATTATGTTGGTTCCGGTGAGAGTTTCTAGCTCTGCAGGTTGCTGCGGTCCCAGTGAGAGTGCAAAACACATTTCATGAAGTCCAGTTAGAGGTTTGAAATGTCCACATTATGTCCATGATTTATTACGTTTGACACCTAAGCTGAAACAAAGACAATACGAGAATGATATGAAAAAGTGCACTAGCACTGTGTTCTGCCATCCTCTGTGGACAGTTGAACAGAACAAAGGTAAAAATGATAAGAAAAAAATAACTATTTAGCTGACAGACATCTACACTGAACTAAGAGAGACACTTGAAATGTGGTTCTAACTGAATTCAGAGGCTCGGGAGGATGAGATGACTCCTTTAACTGGAGCAGATAACATCTCCAGACTCATTCAACTTTATTAAATAGAATGAAGCTATTGTTGGCCCACTTTTTAGATATCTGTGGTATGAGGCTGTTTTTTTTAACACAAAGAGCCCTCAGACCTTGCTATCACCAAATTAAAAGGGTCCAATTTGTTGAAGGAAATAAAGAGCTTTCTAAAAGGATGACTTTGTCAGACCTTGACCTGATGTGAGAATAAACAGAAAGAAGCAACTGCTATTTTACTTGGAAAATGGCACTGGTGAAGCTAATTTCCTTTGTGGAGGAGGACTTCATTAACTGGATCAGAGGCAAACATATAGACATGCCTTACCTCTGAAAGCAATCTGAGCCTCCAGTCTGGCAAATAGATCAGAGAAATGTCCAGTGCTCATGAACCACAAAAAAGGATGAAGAGGACTAAAATTGGCCTTACCAGCTGGAAGAACAAACGCAACCCATGTGATCCCTGTTTCATGAGTTCCATTTAAACACAACTGACACACTTTCACTTTGATGATCAGTCTAAAATGAAAACTTTGACTGTTTTAATTCCCTGATATTAAAATCAAAAAAAGCACTTCATTTATGTTTTATATTATATATTGTGTTTGTGTGCGTTTAAATCATTGTTTCACTAACACAAGCTTAGCATTCTTACAGTTAATTGTAATGATGATGATTTTAATCATTTTTACTGTTTTCTTTCAAGTGTTCAAACTGAAAAACATGGTCCATGGGTAGAATTATTTACAGAAATAAACATACATAAAATTATAATATTCAAAAGATTTGAACTTTTAATGGTCAGATTGATATTCTAACAGGCATGCTGAACGTCAGTAAGTCAATAAAGACAGCATAATTCATGTTAGACACGTCTGTAAGGGAAACTTAACCTGCAGAGTGAAAGTTATTTGCATAGATTTTAGGTATGAGTAGACATTAGCTGCTGCCAAGAGGAATGAGGTGTTTGCGCTGCGAGGAGGTGGGGGAGTTGTTGGGCTATAAATAAATTAGCGAGCCCAGGATTCAGAGGATGTGCCCCCAGCATAACATGTCTAGTCAGATTATTGCAAGATACATGAGAAGCTAACCTTGGGGTTGGCACCTTATCCCGACTACTCTGTGAGTTAAGGCGAAGAGAGCTGCAAAACAAGTAGCCAGAAAAACAAAGATGGGGGATGGGGGGATTAGTGTTGGAGAAAAAAAAACAGACAAAAATAAGGTTGGGGTACATTTTACAAGCAAACATACAGCAAGGGAACACATATGCATACATTTTCTGACCTGGAGTCACACATGTTTGTTTTGTCTCCATAGAGAGATGAATGCCCTAAAATAAAAACCAAACTATGGTAAACTGTGAAGCTGTCTGTAGACTCACTTATAGCTAAACAATATTTGAACAAAAGATACAGATTACTGTACTACTATCTTTAACTATAAACAAAATAATGCTTTCAGTTGTTTAAAACATAACAGTTGTCTGAATGTCAGTAAATTGAATTATGTTTGTGCTACAGTAATGAATTACCTTCTGAATGTGGAATGTGATATGTTCACATGATACAGTTGTTTTCATTCACTACAAACTCTCAGAGGAAGTTGAATTTAAAGTGCGACTAAACCCAAAATTAACTTTTTTTAGCTGATAAACTCCCTAGAATGTGTTTAAAATGTTATCTAGCACTATGGCTGTGTTTATTCTCACATAATTGTGCATATCTGTGTAAATTGGCAATATTTGGCAATATTTGGTCTAAAAATGTGTTTACGGTAGTTCTATGGGTTGAACTGGTGGATTACACCTTAATTTTCTTATTTGTGCAAACGCTCATGTGTGACATGTCTGCTCATGTGTGATGTCACACAGGTGGTTCAAGCAGAGCCAATCCCCTGCAGAGATGAGAAGTGCATACCTTATATGGAAGTGCTGCATTTCACTCCTGACAAGCGGTTTTATTTTTCTTTTCATTTTCATTTTTTTAGGCCTTTGGTTTTGGATGGAATGGGTGGAATAGATAAATACATCTACATGTTTATTCTTTGTTGTTGCTTGGTGTATGTTGTTGGCTAGAGGTTTAATTTGTTTTAGGTTGTTGCAGGTGGAGGCGTGAACAAAAGCACAACTCTACCTCCACCCTTCCTTGTCTCTCGACACGCCCATTTTCAGGGAGATTTTGGAAGGAGTTACCGTCTCAACCTGGGTTTAGTCTCACTTTAAATTAAGAGGTGATAAGAAAGGGTTGGCTCAGAAACTGCTGTTCACAACTGGACTGGCAGAAATTAGTTGCATGTTGTTCTTCAAACATCATCCACATTATTCCTTCTATCCATGGTAAAAAATAAATTTAAAAAAGACGCAGAAAAACCGGTGTGCATTTATTGCTCTTTGGATGGACTATTTTTAATCATTATCAGGATGCTCACTAAACACTAAAAAGTCTTCAGTTGATTCACATGGCTGCTGCCAGCGTTCTGAGTTAGAAGAAGCGATCATATTTCTCAGTTTTAACATCAATTATTGAATCCCTGTCAAATTCAAAACAATACTATCTGCAAAGCTTTCAAAAACCAAGCTACATCCTAGATCTTACTGTTCCATATTTTCCAGAGCACTTCACTCTCAGACTTCAGGTTTACTTGTGGTTCCTAGAATTTCCAAATGCTGAATGGGAGGAAAATATTTCAGTTATCAGTTATTCCTCCTCTCTTGTGGAACCAACTTCCAGTTTCTGTCCATAGGGCTGACACCTTACTTTTAAGATTAGATTGAAGACTTTCCTTTTATATAAATCCTATAGTTGGGGTTGGCTTGGATTTCCTGAGCTTTCTCTTACCCTTGCTGTTCTCCGCAAGTAATTTTATGCTGCCGTTAACTTTGTGTTCTTTGCTTGACTTTCTGTGGCAACTTCTCCAGGACCCTGCATCTGTGTGTGTCTCTTTAATGTCCTCTCAAACCACAGCCAACTGAGGCAAATCATCTTGAACCTGGTTCTGTTTGATGTATCTTCCTGGTAAAAAGGCTCCTTTCCACGGTTTCCTTCATGCTGCTCAGCATGGGGGATTTTTTTGATTAAAAAAACAATTACAGTAGATGGCTTCCTTAGAGATATTCATTTGAAATTTCATAATGTTCTTTATGTGAACGTATCTTATGATAGTGACTAAAGTAACAGGAGGTACATTTTTAATCTGGACTTGTTATTTATGTTGTAGAGTGTCATGGGACTACTTTTGTTGGAAATGTATACAAATAAACTGAACTGAATTTGGCTGCAACCCCCATTAGTAAATCATAAATGCCTTTTTCCATGATCACAGGAACCTTACTCAGAAGCAGCTGTGGGCACAAAATAGCACCTGTTACACTTAAAACAAGATATATTCATCATGAGTGTCTCCTAAACCATCAAAGGCTAGGACGGCCTGAAATAAATGGCTTCTGATTACTAGGGATGCACCGATCCACATTTCTTACATCCGATCCGATACCGATTCCTAAATCCGAGTATCGACCGATACCGAAACTTTTCTGATCCGATATCGGTGTTCAGGTATAGGAGGCTGTAATAATTAAGTTCTTGAAGGGAGAGCACATATGTTGCACGAAACTCTGTGACTTATGTCTTAACATTGTGTGAGGTAAACCCAGAGAACATTCTGAGCCTCACTACAGTATCACCCAAAATAATGGCATACAAGAGGCATGTCTCTACCACAGACGTCCTTTTCACTCATGGTGCAGCCCGGAACACTAGTCTAAAATACTGCTAAGCATTATGGGAAATCATCACGGTCTACTCCCCATTTTTTAGTTTTAGTTTTGATTGTGGCACTATATGAGTTGTAATTCTTGTTGAATTTGATCAACGGATACAGATTTAATCTATAATTGAACACTAATATACCGCTAAGCATTCTGGGAAATCCCGTTTTTTAGTTTTGTTTTTGACTGTGGCACTGAGTTGTAATTCTTGTTGGTTTTGATCAACAGATACAGATTTAAACACCATTGTACATAAGGGTGGGCGATATATCGAATATACTCGATGTATCGCGATATTTTAAATCTACGATGGTTAAAATGGCTATATCGTGTATATCGAGAATCCTCCTGCTGTCGCGCAGGCTCCCACTCGCCCCCCTCCTTCTCCTTCACTGAACACAGACCAGCCCCTCCTTCCTGCCTGCAGGAGAGCGGAGACTTTCAGAACAAGTGAACACGGCAGATATGAAGAGTGAAGCTAGCTGCTGAGGGGGAAAAACAATGTTCTTTCTGAGAAAAAAAATATTTTTGTAGATGATGCTGAAAATAATCCAGACGAAAGGTCGGAACTACGAATCTTTTTCACCATTTAAACAGCGGAGTGGAGCAAGAACAGCAGAACCGAGTTGTTTTTACAGCCTCCTGCTTCATTAAAACAAACCACGGGTCTGAGCTCATTTATCCGTGCGTGCACCGCAGAGCGAGGTGGAGACATTAATAAATCAGCAGTTTATCATATATCGCTAAAGAAACGGTCCTTAGCGGCTAACAAGATGGCTAACGCTTTAGCCGTCTTCTTCCACAGCTGAGACTGACCGTGTCTTTAGCGATATATGATAAACTGCTGATTTAATAATGTCTCCGCCTCTCTGTTCACGTTTCTGAGTGGAGGCTGTCGTGTTTTTACACAAGGATTCAATGCGACACTTTGTAGAGCAACTTAGAGAACGTCTTTATTCTTCGTGAAACCGGAAACAACCCCCTGACCCTTTCACAATAAAACCGGATACAGTATATCAAATATATTGTACCACAGAGGCTCACATTTACTGCAGTTCACAAACACACTGACTAAAGTGAAAGCACCTTTCTATCTTATCAAGACACTCAAAGCTCTTTAAAACACAATCTGTGTCCTCATTTACCCATTCATACACTGATGAGACACACATCAGAGACAATGACACAGCTGCCCTCAGCTGAAGAGGACTATTATTTAATAGGTGTAAATAAATGTCTAAAAAATAAAGTAATGTATGTAGTTCATTTTTTAGACATTTATTTTGTAGAGTTACAGCTTTTTGTTAATAAATGTTGCTGTGTGACAACTGGGACAAAGCTTTGACTCAGAAATATATTTTTGTTATTCTTTTATGGACAGAAAATTATATCGAGATATATATTGTATATCGCGATATATCACAACAATATTGAGATATTAATTTTTGTCCATATCACCCAGCCCTAACTGTACATTGAATTTACATTTATAAATTCAATGCATAGTTTAAATCTGTATCTGTTGATCTAAACCAACAAGAATTACAACTCATAGTGCCACAATCAAAAACGAAACTAAAAAACGGGATTTCCCAGAATGCTTAGCAGTATATTAGTGTTCAATTATAGATTAAATCTGTATCCGTTGATCAAATTCAACAAGAATTAAAACTCATATACTGTAGTGCCACAATCAAAACTAAAACTAAAAAATGGGGAGTAGACTGTGATGATTTCCCATAATGCTTAGCAGTATTTTAGACTAGTGTTCCGGGCTGCACCATGAGTCAGAAGGACGTCTGTGGTAGAGACCTCGCCTCTTGTATGCCATTAGTTTGTGAATTACTGTAGTGGGGCTCAGAGTGTCTTATGGGTTTACCTCACACAATGTTAAAGGTATTGTGACATGATTTTGTAAATTTGAATATTTGTCAGAACATATATATCTTATATCATTGAGCTCTGGTCGTTTTTGCATAATAAATTATAAACATATTAAAATTTTATTCGAAATTATGCTAAATTTTTCTCTGGTATTTGCTGGGATACGCCCCTGAAATTCCGCGCATTTCCGCAATACGTCATCACCAGTCGTCGTCACCAGTCATCAACGTCACAACGGGCAGAAGGCAGAGCCTTGCCCGTTTATTAGGTGTGTTAACTGCTTGCCATACAGATTCATTTCCTGAAGGATCGCCTTTTATTTGTGTAACTTGAAAAATGCCGTCACGTTGTAGTGCATTTGTGTGTTCTAATATCAGCAGTGAACAAGTGAGCCTTCACAAATTTCCAAAAGATGACAAACTTTGTCAAGAATGGACCAGACAAAGACCGGTGGGTTCCAGGAGTCCTATGTCTGCAGCGACCATTTCACTGCCGATTGTTTTCAGCACCTGGTATAAAAGAATCTTTAGGATTACCATTAAGATTCAGAAGACTTTTAAAACCGGATGCTATTCCTACTATTTTTAAAAGAAAATCTACAGAAGAAAGTCCCACAGGAGCTACCATGTCGAAACAACGCAGGGACCATCGGAAGACTGTCCAGGAGATGAGTAAGTCTTTGTGTAAACATAATCGGAGGTGTGTAGTGTTTTAGATTATAAACTATTTATTTTACGTGAGTTCATGTTGTTTTACTTTATACACTTTGAGTGTATAAAGCCAATTATCACGGCAGATTATGTTTGTTCGCTGCTAACAAGCTAGCCGAATCAGATAGCTAACACAGGCCACGTTGCTAATGATGTATTTTTAAATTATGTCTGCACCATCAGGTAACATCTGTAGTTTCCTTCTATTCGGGGAGGGATATTAATGAGAGTTTTGGATGATTTACTGTCTTAAAATGATATATCGCTGACGCAACCGGTAATAAGCCGACATAGCAGCTAACAAACATTAGCCGAGTGCCCGGAGCAAACACGTTGCTAATGATGTATTTTTAAATTATGTCTGCGCCATCAGGTAACATCTCTCGTTTCTTTCTATTCGGGGAGGGATATTAATGAGAGTTTTGGATGATTTACTGTCTTAAAATGATATATCGCTGACGCAACCGGTAATAAGCCGACATAGCAGCTAACAAACATTAGCCGAGTGCCCGGAGCAAACACGTTGCTAATGATGTATTTTTAAATTATGTCTGCGCGATCAGGTAATTCTTTTTATTCGGGGAGGGATATTAATGAGAGTTTTGGATGATTTACTGTCTTAAAATGATATATCGCTGACGCAACCGGTAATAAGCCGACATAGCAGCTAACAAACATTAGCCGAGTGCCCGGAGCAAACACGTTGCTAATGATGTATTTTTAAATTATGTCTGCCGATCAGGTAATTCTTTTTATTCGGGGAGGGATATTAATGAGAGTTTTGGATGATTTACTGTCTTAAAATGATATATCGCTGACGCAACCGGTAATAAGCCGACATAGCAGCTAACAAACATTAGCCGAGTGCCCGGAGCAAACACGTTGCTAATGATGTATTTTTAAATTATGTCTGCCGATCAGGTAATTCTTTTTATTCGGGGAGGGATATTAATGAGAGTTTTGGATGATTTACTGTCTTAAAATGATATATCTCAGACGTGACCGGTGTCAGGGACTCTTGTTAGCCAAGATAGCTTCTAAAAATATTAGCCGAGAGCCCGGAGCAAACACGTTGCTATGTATGCATTTTTAAATTATGTCTGCGCCATCAGGTAACATCTGTAATTTTTTTATTCAGGGAGGGTTTATTAATGAGAGTTTTGGAAGATTTACTGTCTCAAAATGATATCTCAGACGCGATAGGACATGCTCCGCCATTATTATTTAAATGCACGTTGGAGCGTGCCTTCCCGTTGTCACGTCAAGATGATGTTTTGCGGAAATGCGCAGATTTTTAGGGGCGTATCCCAGAGAAAAAAACTACCATAACTTGGAATAAAAATTTAATATATTTATAATTTATTATGCAAAAACGACCAGAGCTCAATGATATAAGATATATATGTTCTGACAAATATTCAAATTTACAAAATCATGTCACAATACCTTTAAGACAGAAGTCACAGACCATGGTGAAATATACGTGCTCTCTGACATCTTGAAAGTATCGGGAACATCAGCAGGTTGGTTCCGATATCCATCCATCCATCCATTTTCGTCCGCTTATCCGGGGTCGGGTCGCAGGGGTAGCAACCTAAGTAGGGAGGCCCAGACTTCCCTCTCCCCAGCCACATGGAGCAGCTCCTCTGGGGGAATCCCAAGGCGTTCCCAGGCCAGCCGAGAAACATAGTCCCTCCAGCGTGTCCTGGGTCTTCCTCTGGGCCTCCTCCCGGTGGGACATGCCCGGAACACCTCCCCAGGGAGGCGTCCAGGAGGCATCCTAACCAGATGCCCGAGCCACCTCAACTGGCTCCTCTCGATGTGGAGAAGCAGCGGCTCTACTCCGAGTCCCTCCCGGATGACTGAGCTTCTCACCCTATCTCTAAGGGAGAGTCCAGACACCCTGCGGAGAAAACTCATTTCAGCCGCTTGTATCCGAGATCTCGTTCTTTCGGTCACAACCCAAAGCTCATGACCATAGATGAGGGTGGGAACGTAGATCGATCGGTAAATTGAGAGCTTT
>JBBPBX010031008.1:18545-31223 GCA_038048925.1 Garcialebias charrua | reverse complement strand
GGGGGGCTCTGTGCTGTGCTACGGCCTTACCTCAAACTCAATGTCTCCACTGGCCTCCCTCACCTCCCCTGGCACAGCAACTAGGAGATGCGAAGGCGCCATGGGCTGCCTTGCTCAGCTGGTGGACGTGCTGGCACCCCTACCCACGCCATACGCATAGGAATTATGTCTATTTATATTGCTTTGTTGTGGTAAAAAATGTTGACGCCTCAAACTGTGCCCTGTCAATGACACGGTGTGAGAGATCTTTTTTTTATATACATCTCTCCTTATGTTTTCTTCCCCTTTTCTTATCTAAGCAACAGGAGCAGTGTATGTTAGAAGTTGCAGCCCCCTGTACACTTCTGTTCATCTTTAGGATGGCTGTATGGAAAGTAATTTTGTTGTACTTCACTGAGCAAGGACAATAAAGCATTCTGATTCTGATTATGAAATGTTTTACAGCAGGTATTTCTTGACCCAGCCACCAGCAGCATTAGGTTTATGAGACCATAGCACTGACGACCAAGAAACTGCACTCCCAAAATCATCCTAATTACAGTGCTTACAAAACATAATTACCCCCTTGGATGTTTTATGCTTTTATTAATGTCATAAATCAATCATGGTCCATGTAAATTGACATTCTTTACAAATAAATAAATACAATTCCAATTTAATTCAGAGATTATTAAAAAAGTACAAATCAAGGAATGGGCTCAAAATGATTTCCAAGGCCATAAATTTCCCCAGGAGTTCTGCTAAATCCATCAAGAAATGGAAGGAATATTAGGAAATGTGTAAATCTACCAAAAGCCTCACAAACTGCATATCCATTCGAGAAGAGAATAGTAAGAGTCCACCAAAACACCCGTGCGCACTCTGAAGGAGTTACAAGCTTTGGCTGGTGAGACGGGACAGACTGAGCATACAGCAACTGTAGCCCGAGCTCTTCACCAGTCTAATCTTTATGAGTTAGTGGCAAAGTGAAAACCAGTATTGAAGAAAACTCATTAAATCTAAATTAGGATTTTTTTGTTTGTTTACATACTAGTTGCGTCTTAGGATTAGTTTTCAAGTAAATACTGATTCAATGTGATCCGAAGCGTGAATTTACAATTACTTCACTTCATCACTTGCTTCTGCCGAGGTCGAACGCTTCCATTCCCACTCCGATTTGCTTTGCTGCGCTGTCTGTCTGTGAAACTGCATGCTTCTGAGCCTCTCTTGCATATTTTCAGAACCATAATTATGGACTTAATTGGCCAAGTTGGTCCCTCAACACAATTTTACACCATTTCTTCAAAGAGAAGACAGGCTTTAGGCAAGCCGATTTTCCCTGTTGGCACGCATGCAGCTGGCTAGCTCATCGACTTGAAGTCTTGATGACGTGTCTTTCTCTGCAGCCATCTGTGGATTTTAAGGATGCACATTTTATTAGATTTACTATAACTGGTTCCTGCTTTTTGAATTCATCTGGTTCCTGGTTTTATTTACAATCAAGGAAGTCATCAGTAGCAAATTGGGACCCGATCGCGCTGCTTGCCTTTGTGATGGCTTGTTTCGTGCCCTTGTAACCAGACTCAATTGCCTTGGGCAGAATGGATCATATCGCGGAGATTTTTACTCAGGCACGTTTCCATCAGTGTGGCCATGTAACTTGGACATTTTGGAACTGTTTTTTGGACCAACACAGACTCAAGGTAGATGTCATTGTGTTCTGCCTGTACCCAAAACAACTGTGTGCTTATCTGAATCTGGCTCCCCCGGCTGGCCTTGAAGGCCACCTTATCTGAATATGTCTGGAGGACATGTAATCTGATGCTCAACCCCACCCACCAGGGAATTCCACTGTCAACCAGAGTGAACCAGCTACATAAACATTTTGTCATCATTTCAGGACTCAGATTCTCATTAGCGTTGACCTTGGCCATCCCTCGAAATCCCTCGAGAATGTTTATGGATCTCATTGGAGGGAGCTGACTGATTATTTCATCCTTAAAAGCCACTTTTAATTGTGGCCATTGTGTTCAGAAAATAAACGTCTCAGTTTCTCTTAACTCCTGCAACATACGGAATGACCACTGGTCTGGGTCTGGATTCCTTCTTTTCACCTGATGGCTGGCTGGAGTCCTGTTTGGGTTTCTTCTCATCTTTGAGGAAGGTCCAGTTAGGATATCCACATTGCTCTAGAGCAGGGGTACTCACACTTTTTCAGCATGCGAGCTACTTATAAAACAACTAAGTCAAAATTATCTACCAATACAAAAATGCAAAACATATAATTATCTTCAAATGTATTAAGGATTATTTTTATGTACAATGTATGTTGATGTATCTTGCATAACTATAAGCCAATATTGCACAACACATATAATAAATCAGGGATCACCAATGTGGTGCCCGCAGGCACCTGGTTGCCCGCAGGGACCACATCAGGTGCCCGGGGGTGGTGACATCAAAACACAACGAGGAGCAACAGTTCATTAGCTAACATGTTAGTTTCAATGTTAACTAGCCCCCTGGTGGCTCAGAACAGACAGAAGAATGTCAGAGCAGCTTTGAGCAGGCAGATGTTTCTCACAAGGGCGTAGATTTCATCTCATTATTGGGGGGGACCATATACAGGGAAATTTTTAAAAAGCAAATCTACACTTCCCCAAGATTGGGGGGTCCGGCTGAGTTGATGTGCTCAGTAAAATGTTGGACTTCCTGAGATTTAATTTTAACCCAGGTGTCGTCAACATACCTGAACCAATGACTGTGTGTACTTACACAAAGTGTAAGTACACAAAGTGTTGGCCATTTTCTGTGCCATCTTCTGGAGGTTTGGCCACTTATACTTTGAGTAAGTGGCCAACACACACAGCCCAGTAAACAAATACTGTATCAGTATTTGACTCAAGTGGTTATCAAATTATTTCTTTACATTAAAATCAGGTAACCTTGAGGTTTCAGTTTGTTATAGTCTTTTATTAACATACCATTTTTAAATACAGTGAAATATTTAATTAATTAGACCTCAATCCAGAAACATTTATATTTCAAAATTGCAAATGCTGGTTTTTGTGTCAGGTTTGACTCAAATCTAATAAAAGTGTTTTTAGATGACTACTTGAACAAAAATAAAACTGTAAAAGCCATGCAAATATATTAGTCAAACTTGTATACTGTATTCACATAATAATCATAATGCATCAAATGCTGAAGTAAGCAGTTTAACAATTTTATATTTTTACCATCTTATTTCTTACATACTGTAGTAGACTTTTTTACAATTGTGTCAATCGTTCATCCTCTGAGAACATTGTGTTATAAACTCCCTCACTTGTAGAGCCGTTTTCCACTGTCTTCACCCTCGTCTGCTCATCATCCTCTCTCTCATCTGCATTCTTCTTGCTGGAATTAGAGCTCAGTTATTGAATAAAATCATAACAAAAACTCTGATCTGATCACTGTCAACAACTCACCGTTTCTTTTCAACCACAGTGGACACGAGCAGAAAGACAATGCCAGCACCGACCAGACCTATCACCACCCCAAACACAATGAGCCATGGAGGGGTGTCAGGCTCCACGGGGGCTGCCAGGGTGGGATAGATGCCAACAAACTCCAGAGTGGAATCCGAGAGCTGGAACGCACTGTTGATACGATGTCTGGACATTCTGATAAAGAAAGATTCAAAAAATATTTCAAAAAGATTATTTAAGAAAGAACAACTTTGTTTAGTGCAACATTTATTTGTTAAACTACGAAAACGAGGGGGCCACAAGATGGCTGTGATTCGGTAAGCCGTGTTCTGCCAGGCTCTGGTCTGCCCTGCTTAAAAAGTTGTCTTTTATAAATATATTCGTGCTGCCTCTGCATGGAGCTCTTCCTCTGAAATGGGCCTTGTCGCAGGATTGCTTCAACGGAGCTGTAATATGGCCTCTAAACAAAACAAAACAAAACAAAAAAATCTAAAACGGCGGGGTCTTTGCCTGCGCAGTCTGTGAACATAGCTACAGCCTCAACCCGCTGTGATACCAGAGCAGCAGGTGGAGCAGAAAGTGCATCAGTCCCGCCCTTGTTAGGCTCTGGAGAGACAGACTAGCCGGCTCTGAAGTCAGACATTCTGGCTTCAATTAAATATGATGTGTCAAAAGCAGATATAAGGTCCAATAGGACAAGCAGCATAGAATCACCGGTGTCTGTGGATAAGAAGATGTCATTAAAAACTTTCAGTAGGGCCGTTTCAGTGCTGTGGAGAGGTTTAAAGCCAGATTGGAATTACTCAAGGATGGTGTACTATGTTCCTCCAGGAAGCAATTCAACTGGGACTCAACTATTTTTCCAGAAGTTTAGAAACAAATGGGAGTCTGCAGACAGGCCTGAAGTTGGATACGACTGAGGGGTCAAGGTTTGTTTTTTTTTCAGGAGAGGTTGAACAGTAGCATGTTTAAAGGTTTTTGGTACCATGCCAGTGGATAAATTGCTGTTTATTAATCAAAGATTTCCTCTATTGTTTTAATAAAACCGCCAAAGAAAATTGGCTTAAAATTTAGAAAACTTGAAATGAAATGAATCAACATTTTCAACTTTTTTAATGTTGATTTTATTGTTATTCTGCTACTCCTGAAGCGCAAAGATTCTCGTTGTTGGTGTTTTTTAATTTTCTTTTTCTGTGTGTACAGAACTTTGTCTGATCTCTGTTGAATTCTCAACAGTTGGTACTCACAGCAGGGGCCGTAATACAGAGCTATAGTTTATTTATTTATTTCCATTAAAATCTGCAGGAAAACTCATGTTTGTATTCAGAATTGTGTTTCTAATTCATGACTCAGTAACTTGATGAACCATATTTAACAACAAAACCTTGAAGTAGTTCTTTTCTGAATGACTTGATCAGTTTCTGTACAACATTGATTCAGTTCAGTCGCGCTGTACAGCCGTGTCATTTTAACTGTTTTCTCCTGGCATCCCTTCCAGACAAGTCATACTTGTTCAATGTTTCTCCAGGTGCCCTCGTATGAACTTAAACCTGCTAACTGAGGCCTAAAGGGACTCGTTTCTCTGAACAGTGTGCAGTTTGACCTCAGGGTGAATTAATTAGGTCGTCCACTCCTGCACAGATTGGCAACATTCTTCATTGATTTTTCAGCAGTGAATATTTTTTCTCACTGTGGAATGATCAACTCCAAATTGCTTGAAAATAACCTTCAGCCCTTCTCAGATTGATGGGCTGCAATAGTTGCTTCTCTGAGGTTGCTGCTGATTGCTTTCCATCTTGGCATTGTGTCAGCACTCCTGTTTGCTTCAGACAAGCAAACTGCTCAAACTTTTGCTGCTGACGATCAGTTATTCAGGTGCATTTAATTCCCTTTTCATTCTATATCCTATAGAACAGCAAGGGTAGACTTACCTGTATTTCTCATGCACTTTTTTTGTTTTTGTTCAGTAAATAATGGCATGGTGGATGGAATCTGTTAGGGATTTTTGTATACTTGAGTTAAGATTTGGATAATTTTAGTATCTGGTAAAGACCAGATACCGTATCAGTCCAAGTTATGTTAGGCTGATTGATAACTCTAAATTGACCGTGGGTGTGAATGAAACAGGTCCCTCTTGTAAATGAGTCCCCGTGGCTCAACGAGGCTAGCCTGTACTGTATAAATAAAGGTTGAATGGTTGAATGAATGTCTAATAAAGTGGAAAAATCCATAAATATGTAGCTTTGCCGTATAAGTCGCGTTTTTTACGCATCACTAGGCCTGTCATGATAACAAATTTTGCTGGGTGATTAATTGTCTCAAAAATTATTGCGATAAACGATATTGTTTGAAATTTGACAATAATTAGTAATTATTGTCAAATTTAAGAACAAATGTTGGTTAATTTGTTTTGCGTGTAGTACCTTTTTTTGACCATCGGATGGCAGTATAAGACTGTTTGAACCAAAGGATGGATAGTGAAGGAGCGAGCAACGTGTTTAAGAAAAATGGGCGGAGGCCCCTTGATGTGACATGGGCTGTCTCTTTCCTTTTTTCCGGTTCTCAAAATGGCGGACGCTAGGTGTGGTGTGAGCTCTTTAGCATAGCATTTTTCACACAAAGCTTTTAATAAAAATTTAAAAAATCAGTTAACAAGTTCTCAGCTTCTTTTTGCAGAGAAAAACAACTTTTGACACGAAGGCACGGGTTTCAACCGTGAATTCTGGAGCTTGACAAGACGGAGGTTTATTTCCGAGGTCGGCCTGTTAGCTCATAGCTTAGCTTCTCGGCTTAGCTGCTTTTAATGATCCAAAAACATGATTTTGAACGGTCTAAACAGATTTTAAAAAGAAAAGAGAAAGGAAGGGGTCAGTGAACAATTTTGTCATCCAGTGTCTCCAGTAGAAATAGAGATACAAAGAAACGATAAAGCTGATAAATGAAAATGAGGTCGATAATTTAAATTTATCATGCGATTAATTAATTTATTGTTTATCGCGACAGGCCTATGCTTGCTCAAAATTATAGTAAAGATGTGTCTCAGTCTAACTTTTCCTTAATAAATGTACTTTGATGGACAAATCAGGTGCATTTCAAAACCCAATTCGCAGAAGCAAGAGCGCGCAGCCGGACGACTCGCTGTGCATTTCTTCGAAATTTAACAAGATAAGCACCTAAAAACAATTAATTGTTTGCTGGACTTTATAGTAAAGGTGTGTCTCAGTTGTACTTTTACTTAATAAATGCGCATTGACGATCAAATTAGCTGCATTTTGCCAGGGAGGCACAGGGAAATGAAGCCGATTTGACGGTTGCTCCAGGCGAGCTGGACGGAGGTGGCAGGATATGGCAAGCCGATTGCGCTATTAATAGCCACTTTTACCTATTACATGACAATGGCATGCCATACTTTTCAAGTGCCATCTAGCAGCTGAAAATGGTAGTGTTCAATATTTTCAGTCGGAATGAATGAAAACGGTCATATCTCAGCCAAAATTTTGTTTATAAATATGGGAAAATTCATAAATAAGTTGCTTTAGCGTATAAGTTGCAGGGCATGTAAATTATGCAAAACAAATAAACAATTTGGCCAAAAAATATGGTAATTTTTACATCCAGATACATGAAACCTTGGAATTAAAAGTGGTGACTGTACTCTAAAATTATAAATTTTAATGTACAGTATTTTGTTTTTGAATAAACTGAACACAGCTCTTGCTATTGCCTGGCTTCAAATTTTTAATTTTTCCTCATTGTCATCAGCCGTTCCTACAGAGTGATGCTTCTTTAGTGTTGCAAAAAAGATAATACAGTAATTCAAATCAGAGTGGCTTTAATTTTTTGAGGCTGTTTAATATTTTCACATCATTTTTCTTGTTGCTAACTGCTTAGGAATGTAGAACCCCACTTTAGGCAAATATATTGAAAAACTGATTTATTCCACAACAAATTCCCGGCTGTATTTTGTAAAACCCCACAGCTGCTCTGTACACAGTGAATTCCACTGTCCAACCAGCATTTCTTCTCTATATTAAAATGGCAGGCAAGCCACAGATGCAGAGCTTTAACAGTGTTTTAATAACATGCCTCAGCAGCTCCACAGTTATCTCAATGATTAAGAGTTCTACAAAATATTAAGTTTCTCAACAATCATTGTCGGGTCATTAAGAATTGGGTGTATTTAAAGTGACAAACCAAAGTGTCTTTATGACCTCAGTGGCAAAGCTAAAAGCTTCAGTGTGCAGTCACAAAAAATGAGATGACCCTCAGATATTTGTTTGTTGTGTCAATGTTTATGAAGCGTTCACACTATTGTAATCCATTTTTCTTCCGTACGTGTTTTGGTGCGATTCTCGTACCACAGTTTTGAAGCTGTTTCAACAAATCATAGATCAAAATGTTCAGTTCTTTCAGGACAACCCTGCTATCACTTTGGTATTGGTGCAACTTTCGCTTTTTTTTTATTTACAGGTACATTTAGCCTTTTCTGCCCATTTTTCTTCTCGTAGAAAATGAATTTAGCTCATTTTACCTCCTTCAAATCTTTAGATCTGTTTACAACCTTTTACTGCTCCTTCCACATTTTGTTCTGCTTCAGCTTCTTTCAGCTTCCTTGTGCAAATTTAAACTATATTTTCAGCTATTTTCAGCTATTTTGTGACCCTTTTAGATTATTTCTGCCAACTACAACATTTTTGTGCTTATTCCAACTGCTTTCTGCTCATGTCAGCTTTTTATGCAAGTTTCAGGTTTTTATGCTATTTCAGTTACTACCGTATTTTTCGGAGTATAGGTCGCACCGTTTTATCATTTTTTCATGGCCTGCGAACTATACTCAGGTGTGACCTATATATGGCTTTTTATCACTTTCGGCAAAACAAATTTTTAAATCCAGCTCATTTCACAATTACGTTCATTTATTAAGGAAAAGTTCAGCTCAGACACATATTTGCTATAATTTTTATCAAACAAATAATTGTTTTTAAGTGTTAATCTTCTTAAAAGCCTTGCTGTGCGCTCCTGTGGCAGACATTTGCAGCAGAGCTAAACGTAGGTGCGACCTATACTCCGGTGCGACCTATCTAGGGATTTTTCCAATCTATTGGTAATAATTGGACAATGCGACCTATACTCCGAAAAATACGGTACAGTATTTAGCAAAAATGAGCATAAAATGTTATGCTCATTTTAGCTTTATCAGCTAATTCCAAATTTTATGTGCTCATTTCAACTTTTTTCTGCCTAATTCAGCAAAAGTGAGCTCTCTGCGCTTCATTCTGGTAATTTAAGCTTCTTTCTGATTTTTAAGCTACTTTTCAGCTTTTTTTGTGCTAATTTCAGCTTTTTCCAGATAATTTCCACTCATCACTATAGGCTCATTTCAGCCTATTTGGGAAAACAAGAATGTGTTATTTCTGCTTTCATATGCTAATTTAAGCTTGTTCTACATTTTAAGCTAGTTTGTTAGCTTTTTTTAGCTAATTTCAGCTGTTTTCAGATCAATTCAAAATGTTCATGGTAATTTCCACTGCTTTCACCCTAATTAACTTCTTCCTGCAATTTTCTGCTTGTTATACTCCTTTCTGATTTTTTCTGATTATTTCAGCTTTTTCTACTATTTCAGCTACTATTTATCCGTTTCATGCTAATTTTATCCGTTTCCGCTAAAACCACTTTTTTTTTCTCGTCATTTCCTCTCTTTCCACTTCCTTCTGGTAACCTTTTCATCTAGTTTTCCTCTATTTTGTTGTTGTTGCTAATATCAGCTTTTTTTAGCTACTTTCCTAATTTTTGTGTTCATTTCTGTTAATTTATTCCTAATTCAGCAAAAATCTGTTCTTTTTACCTTCTGCTAAAGGCTCATTTCATTTCAGCTACAATTCAGTATGTTTTTAAGATAATTTTAGCTGTTTTTCAGCAAGTTCTTCAGCAATAAGCATTCACACTGTATTTTTGCAGGAAATGCAGTTTTGCTTGCTGACTTTAAAACAAGTCCAAAATGACTGTGGCTCACAATTTGAAAATCACAGCATCTATATTCAATCTTGTGTGTGAAAACAAGCATGCATCTGTATATACTGTATGTATATTTCTTAAAAAAATAACTGAAGCTGCTCATTAAAGCTCAGATTGGAGTAAGGTACAATTTTAATAGCAGCAAACATGCCATGCTTGGAGGGAGCTGATTTATTATGCAGAAAACAAAATATTTTTTTCTAACACTAATTCCTCTCCCAGCGGACACTGAGGCATCTTTGTGTTGCAGCCAACAAACACTTGGCAAATGAAGAGACAAAACTCACAACAAATGGGTACAAAAAAACAAGGGATTTCTGAGCTACTACAGAATTAGCAAATTTTAAAGGATTTAAATAATTAATCCACCAACAAGTGGAGAAAGAGAAAAATCTGCAGTGTTCTGTTTTTTGTTGTTGTTGTTTTGTTTTTTGTTACCTTTTGTAATAAAAGTAAGACGTGTGGAGGTGAATGGTTGGGTCAGTCGGGTGCATTGTACAGACATCCGCTGACTAACAACCCCCTCCCCCCATCTTCCACCTTCTCTCTAACACAGGTGCAATTAATGCTAGGATCCTGAGATGTGGTTGCCATAGTAACATGGGAAATTAATATTTAAGGTTACAAAAAATACAGGGGTCATGAAGTTTTCACTCTTGTGCTTTTGTGCTCACAAAAGAAACATGGAGTGGAAGCCATCGCTCACCCAACATCATAATGACACCAAGCAAATCAGCTTGCAAGAGATGCTGCCAGCTCAACATACCGTAGTCAAGTCAAATTTATTTATAAAGCACATTTAAAACAGCAACTGTTATAAAAGTGCTTTACATAGATAAGGCTGCAGCGTGCTCACTAAAACAGTGCAAAGATTAGGACTTTGTAAAGCGGTGTAATTCTTCTGCATTATAGATTTTTCAATATTAAGATTACAGTAAAGGCTTATTAGCATTGTTTAAAGAATTCCTTGCTGGCTTTTTATTCCAGTGTCTCATGCTGGGTACCCACTGCACCGGTGTCGGGCGGCTGAAGCGGCCGGTTTACATTCAAAGTCTATGGGGAGACGCGTGGAGTCGCGGCGAACCGTGAAGCGGCGCGTTTTGAGTGATTGAAGCGGCGCGACGGCACGCTGCAGTTCCTTTCCACGCACGCGCGCGTCCAAAGCAACCTACGCGTCGAGCCGCCAACGTCATAAAATTCGATCTCTGGTGGCTCGACGCGTCCAGCAAACAGTCGGGAGAGCCTCTGCTATGTGATGACACAACGACAACGGGACTTTTTTTTGACTTTTTAAACTTACCTGATCGAGCCTCCATGAATTGGAACCAAACTCCGGTAAGAAACTTGGCATTTTAACCAGTTACAGCTGTCCACTCCAGCGTTTGATCACCCCAAACATAAAAAAAAACGTTTTAATCTCACCAAAGACTGTCGGAGCTGCAGTAGTCGGAGCTGCAGTAAACAATTGACCCGGAAAACGAGCTAGACCCCCTCCCCTCTGCCTCCCCCTAGTGCGCGTCATCAGACGGTCTTCAGTGGCTATGTGGGGACGTGACAAGCGACCAAAAGGGGGCGGCAGGAGCGTTCTGACAAGTTTGGTGGGGACCAGGCATTAGACTGAGGTCATCTATCTTACGTTGAGAAATGACCAAGTTATAGTTCCTTTGGTTAAAACATGCAAACGGCATTATGCACAATTTTATGCAATATCAGTAGCTCAGTGGTCCGTGCAGTGCTCTTGTAATCCTAAGGATGCAGGTTCGAACGCAGGTTGTGTCAGGAAGGACATCAGATGTAAAACAATGACCAAATCTTTCATGTGAGTTGGCTCGCTGTGGCCCCTGAAGAAGTGAACAGCCGAAAGAAAGTCTCTATTAGGAAATCTCACTTCATCTGTTAGTGGTCATATTATGTGTTATGAATTACTGTCAGCTGGGCCTTTCACAATACCAAATTTTGCTGCGCAATAAATTGTTTCATAAATTATTGCAATAAACATAATATTGTTTGAAATTTGACAATAATTAGTAATTATTATCAAATTTAAGAAATGTTTGTTAATTTGTTTTGAGTGTAGTATCTTTTTTGGCCACTGGATGGCAGTATAATACTGTTTGAACCGAAGGATGGATAGTGAGGGAGCAAGCAGCATGTCTCTTTAAGAAAAATGGGAGGGAGGCCCCTTGATGTGACATGGGCAGTCTCTTTTTGGTTCTCAAAATGGTGGATGCTCTGTGTGGTTTGAGCTCTTTAGCAAAATATTTTTCACACAAAGCTTTTATTAAAAAATCAGTAAACAAGTTCTCAGTTTCTTTTTGCAGAGAAAAACAACTTTTTAGACGAAGGCACGGGTTTCAATTGTGAATTTTGGAGCTTCATCAAGACGGAGGTTTTTTTCCCGAGGTCAGCCTATTAGCTTAGCTCATAGCTTAGCTTCTCAGCTTAGCTGCTTTTAATTATTCAAAAACGTGATTTTGGACTATTAAAATGGATCTTAAAGAGAGAAAAAATTCTGTGCTCTGGTGAAGACAGACGTGTCCTCTTCTGCTCCGTCCCCCCGCTTCCCTGCTTTGCTCTCTTTCGTCTAGTGAACCCTTAAAGAGACTCTTTTTTTTTCCTGCATACCTTCCTAATTCGAAGGATTTGATCAGCTGGTCTCTCAACAAATTGATCAACTTCTCCCGACAGGAGTCAGGGTAAGGAGGACCCTCTTACCTTGACGGAAACAAATTGGATTCATGATGACAACTAGATTCTGCTGGTTGGGTTGCGAAATCTGGATTGTCTACAAATTCATGTGGAAGATGTCAAAGCTAGGCAGCTCTCAGACTGAATTATGTGGAGCTGCGTCAGAGCTGGAGCAGGCTGTTGTCAGGACTGTGAACTTTCTGACTGCAGCCATGCATGGTTGGGAATAATTTTGGAGAAGCTGTGAGCTCGACTTTTGGTGTAAGGAATCAATTTGGCTGTTTGGAGTCACCATCTGAGAAATGTACCAGCAAGACTTTAAAAGGCAGAAATGGCAGTTTACGAGTTCTGCCTGACCCAAACTGTGGCCTTGAGGCCTTGATGGCGGACTTATCTTAATTCCTCCTTGTGTGTTTAGGAAAAACAAAGACGCTTTGTCTGTCTCCTCACCCCTCCCTTCCCCAAGGCCGTGGACATGTGATGGAACGTCAACCGAGCTGTTGATAAATAACATGTCTTATCTGGA
>JBBPBX010031008.1:0-18512 GCA_038048925.1 Garcialebias charrua | reverse complement strand
TACGACCTTCATTTAAAATGTAATGCCTTCACCAGCCTATATGTATCATGTCTATTTATGTGGTATGCTGTGGTAGGTTTTTTTGATGCCACAAATCGTGCCCTGTCTAGGACAACATATTAGAGATTTTATTTTATACAGTCTCTTCTCAAATTTTCTTCCCTTTTCTCATCTAAGCAAAAATATTATTCTGAAGAAGAATAAGAGGGCTGCGCTGATTAGCAGCAGCTTCGTGCACCACAGCCATCTTTCAGATGGCCATACGTACATGTTCTCATTGTATCTTGGTGCAATGATAATAAAGCTTATTCTGATTCTGATTCTGAAAAGAAAGGGAGGGGTCAGTGAAGAGCACCGGAGTTTAGCTTTTTGTCATCCAATGTCTTCAGAAAGAGAGAGACACGAAGAAACGATAAAACCGATTAATGAAAATGATGTTGATAATTTTCATTAATGATGTGATCAATTGATTTATTGTTTATTGCGACAGGCTACTATCAGCTACTTTTTATTTCCTTCTTTCGGATGCTCCTTTCTTCAGGGGTCACCACAGGGAACTAAATCGCACGAAGACTTGGCGATTGTATTTATGCCAGATGTCCTTCCTGATGCACCCACAGATCACTGAGCTAATGTACCACAGCCCTCTGTGTGGAGCAGAGAGCTGCTATCTATGGTGCCCGGAGGAGCAGATGATGGGGGTTAAGGGCCTTGCTCAAGTGCCCAGAGTGGAGCAAATGAGGGTGGAGGCAGGTGTTTCACCTTTCCCAGCTACATTTTGATGTTGTCAGTCCAGGAAGTTGAACCAGTGACCTTCAGATCACAGGCCCATCTTCTCTAAACTCTGCGCCACCACTCCCCATAATGACTGTCAGCTACTACCACGCCAAATTTGAGCTCTTTCTGCAAAAGTCATTGTGTTATATAAATTTTTGCTAGGGCTAAAGCTGATTTGCTGTTGCAGCCATCTTCAGACAACCTTGTGCAAAAACACGATAGCTCAGTGTGTGCACTATGACTCTGCTACTATCACATCAAATTTAGGCTCAATATGTGTAGTGTTGGAGTTTTAAACATGTTTTTGTTAGGTAATGGTGTCTAGATGTGGCAGCCATCTTGACTCTTAAATCTATGAGAGGAAAGCTCTGCAGAGAGTGGTGAAGGCTGCACAGAAGTCTGTTGGAGTCAGTCTCCCCACCATCACAGACATTTACACCTCCAGATGCAGGAAAAGAGCCACCTGCATCATGAAAGACCTCACTCATCCAGCACACTCACTCTTTGCCCCACTCCCCTCAGGACGGAGGTTGAGGAGCATCAAGTGTAGAACCACTAGACTGAGGAACAGCTTCTACCCTGAGGCTGTTAGACTCATGAATAAATAAAAATAAAATAAAAAATAAACACTGCAAAATATCACATCATACTGATGCTGATCTGTTTTCTTGTTGCTGTATTCATCTGTGTTCATCTGTGACCATCTGCTCATACAAACTCATGTTCGTGCTGCTGTGTATTACTAGTTGATGCTTTTCTTAGTTAGCTGTGTATTACTAGTTGATGCTTTTCTTAGTTAGTTCTAGATGTTATTACTGTTTTTCTCTTTCATTTGTTGTTGGATGTAACTGGGACCTCGTGTACATAATCTCGTTTTCATCTCATGTACCACATGCGGTGCAAATGACAATAAAGACTCTCTGACTCTGACTCTAAAGCTAATCAGCTGGAGAGATACAGTACAGCCAATAATTACTTTGTTTCATTCAAATCTGCTTGAGGGTTTATGGGATATTTTGCTAACTGAGTAACGTGGTTGACTCCAACAGATCATGCAAAGCTTTTAAACAAATATGTTGTGTGAAATGTTGCATGTTGGGAACAATGCTCAGCTACCGTATTGCCACTGCAAATGTCAGGTCAGTATCTGGAAGGGGTGTATACATCTTTGTGTTTTCCAGGATCATGTGGATACCATTTTAAACAGGTTGTCTCTAAAAGTTTCAATAAAAATCTGTTTAGTGATTCATGAGATATTTTGCTAACAGAAAAGATAAACACACGCTCCATCCAATTTAAATTCGATTTTTGAGCGAATTTTAGAAAATTTCGCTAAAATGTAAATTAAAATTATGAGGATCAGAAGTGTTTCCATTAACTGGCTTGAAGCGCATCTGCAATGCCACGCAAAGCGTCTCTACGTCAGACGTCAGCGTCATTACGTCACACGTCAGCGCCATACGTCAGACGTCAGCGTTACGCACTTCCACAGTAAACAGGAAGTAGCGTTTGAAAACAGACATCTCGGCAAAATGGAGAGAATATTTCAGGTATGTGTTGCTATCGGGCAAGTTGTATTTATTCTGTCATGCCAACTAGTTTTAGCGATGTTACATGTTGTCCGGAGCGGAAACAGCTGATCAGTCACGTGACGTGAATGTTCGCTGCGGCAGAACTGAGTCGGCTAATCTGTTTCCATCTGTCGTTTAGCCGACTCAGCTCTGAATCGACTCCCCAAAAACTACCTCAAGCGAGCGTATAAACTTTAGAGCGACTTAGAGGAAGTTAACTCGAATTATGCCGTTTCCATTTAGCTTTTCTGATGCGATGCTTCATAATGCGCGTCTAGAAACCTTGATGGAAACACGCCTACAGACACTGACAAAACATGTTTATCTTAATTAATTACCTTAACTCTTAAAGAGGCACTCAACCCACTGTGAAACGGTAGCCCCGCCCCCAGACCAGATTCAAAATCCATCATGAACATGGGAGTGTCGAGAGACAAGGAGGGGAGGAGGTGGGTGGTTGTGCTTCGTTCACTCCCCCTCTAGCAACAAACTAAAACTCTAGCAAACAACTTACAGCAAGCAACAACAAAGAATAATTATGTAGATGTATTTATCTATTCTCACCCGATCTATCCAAAACAAAAGGCCTAAAAAAATGAAAATAATACCACAAGGTATTCCATGACCGGGATTCGAACCTGGGTCTTCCGGATCCAAAACCTGCACCACCACCACTTTCTCAACTTGGCATTCATGCCTCAATCATCCATCGCACAATAAGAAAACAAATACAACCAAATAGTTTCGATGAAGTGAAAAGTATTCTTAAAATAAATAAGTTGAAATATACTAATAACTAGTGCCATTCCAAAACGATAATATGCATTTTTGCAGTACTTTTCTGGCGTGCAATGTACCACTTCCATATAAGGTATGAACTGCAGCGAGGACCTTCTCATCTCTGCAGGGGATTGGCTCTGCTTCAACCACTTTTGTGACGTCAGAGTGAACAGTCCTTGACCAATAAGAAAATTAAGGTGCAATTCCTCTGTTCAACCCATAGGGTTGTAATAATATTGGCACAGTAAGGTATTTAAACACTTACAGGGCCACCATTATTGTAATAATATAGGATTTATTGATCAGTTTACTGACTTACCTATATTTTAGAGAACTTGGAGCAGACTTGATCTGACCCAAATTCATTCGCGAGTTCACCCTTTTTCCGGTATTAAATTGTTTTGACTGTGACTAGACAAAATGTAATTTCACGAGAGACTTCAACTTATGTTGGTCCACCAGAAAATAGACCTTTTATTGAAATAATCATAAAAGTACATTAAACATTTGTATCGATATTAGCTCTGATTCACTAACTACTTTGACAAGAATTCAAATTAAAAACAAACAGACAGTTAGCGTTTAACTTACTGTTGGCACATTTACTTGACAGATTAATGGCTTAAGAAAAATAAGAAATAGGAGGAATGAAAGCTAAGTTTAACGGAAGTTAATTATTTTGAAAAGACAGGGTGACACTTTCCAGAACAGATCCAGCTAGACTTCTCTGACCCGTGCAGCATACAATCAACGCCTCGTTACCTGGTGAAGATACTTCTCTGGAGATAAGAGCAACGAAGTTTGTGGACACCAACGGACTGTGTTGTCCAGTTTGACGTCCAGTTAACTTCCCCGCGTGTATTGCTGACAGACGAGCAGAAGTGCGCTTTTTCCGGCAGGAACAGAGACAGCTCCTGGCTGAGCTTTCAAAATAAAACTTTCCAGAAAACAAATTCTTTCAGAAATGAGTGTTGTTGAGACACGGCGAGACTTTGCCGTGACTCCAGCTGAGACGTGGGTCTAATTGACACAATGACCAGAACGTTTCCAGCTTTTCCCAGAGGAGAAAAACAGTTGTTAGCAAGTTCTCCCCTTCGACACTAAAGAAGTTTAGGAAGTGTCCCTTTATATGGGAGGCGGGGTCTCCCCACCTCCTGAATGACAACTGGCTGGTTTAACAAAATAAGAGATGGAATTTTGATTCCCATAGGCAGAGAGTCTCTGACGGACAACAGGAAAACTGTTTACATAAGCGGCCAGATGGCTGCTTGTGAGCACAGAGAATATTATGGCTAACTTCACAGACAACACAAAAGGAAGTTGCAAGTTAAAAGTTTACCCTGAACTGTGCCATAATATTAAAGCCTGCTTGTAATGAAGAATAAACCAGCAGAAGGTCAAACTCATGCAAGTAACAGATCATCGTTAAATGACAAAAATATACTGTTGATCAACTTTGAATTAACACACATTAAAAAGAAAGTTCAATCTGATTAATTGGTGTCCATTAATTCAAAATAATTGTAACAAAAATAGTGTCCACTTGTCTCCTTGAGAGCTTCAAGAAAGTGTAACACTTAGAGTTTCAGAGAGATGTGAAGAGGTGTACTTGAAGGTCAAGCATGAGGGCCTGTATCACTACAGGGTTACCGTAAACACGTTTTTAGACCAAATATTGCCGATTTAAACGAATATGCACAAATGTGTGAAGATTAACACAGACATAGTGCTATTCAACATTTTAGACACATTCTAGGGAGTTTATCAGCTAAAAAAAGTTAATTTGGAGTTTAGTTCCTCTTTAAATTGTTAATATTTGCACATCCTAAAGTTGCTGGAACATCTCAAGTTTAATCAAAAGACGTCTTTATTTTAATGGAAATAAAACGAAACACTGAAAGATGGAACACCCGTCTTTTAATCCAACAGCTTCTGAACCGTTTGTGTGACTTGACTAATGGTTCAGCCATCTTCTTTCAGGCTGGATATCAGATCACTCAGCAACGTCGGCCAATCGCAGTGGACGGGGGGCTCACTTACAGCTTCCTCGGAAGAAAGAAGAGGAGCCAGGTAATCCATAAACATGTGCACATCAAACAGATCCAGCTGGAACAGGACAGCGGCAAGAGTCTGCACGACGACGTGCGCAACCAGACGCTCATTGATCTTAACAGAGCAGGTTGGTGAACCTTCAGTGAAACAGGACGATAAGGAGTGAGTGCTCTGTTTTCTTGGTGTCAGCAGTTCATTATAACAACAATAAATTGATTTACCGTGTGTGTTTTGCAGCTAAGTGGTACAATGAATTAGTCCGAGACAAACTTTTCTTAATTTATTTTTAGTGCTTGTTAGAAAGACATCATTGAGCTGCACTGTTACTCAAAATGACTCATTTGTTTATTATACTAAACATTAAGGTTGTGGAAAATTTGTCAACCATAAAGTGACAGTTTAGATCACCTGTGTCCAAACTGTGGCCCGAGGGCCATTTGCTGCCCTTGGAGGGATTTTGTGTGGCCCACAACTGCAGTTTAAAAATTGTATCATTTTGGCCAGTGGGCTTAAGAGGTAGATGCAGACTTTCTGCAAATTAGTTGGTAATCCTTTCTTATACAGGTAGTCCCCGATTTACGAGCGCTCTGATCTACGAGGTTCCGGACTTACGAGCTGGCGAATTTTTGGAAAAAACGCAAAAAATACTGAGTTTTCCTGTGTTTTTTCACCACAGTTCGTTAGCTAAACATGTGGACACACGTTTCCGATCATTTTTATGCACTCATAAGCAGTTTTTCGATGAAAAACGAGTGTTCGTAGTCGCGCTAGCAAAACCGTTCCAATTTACGAGCGAAATTCCGGACTTACGAGACACGTGGCGGCCGTTCCAAATTACGAGATTTCCGGTTTACGAGCGCCTCGTTGTAACGGAACTCGCTCGTAAATCGGGGACTACCTGTATACAGGTAGTCCCCGAATTACGAGCGCTCTGATCTGCGAGGTTCCAGACTTACGAGCTGCGAATTTTTGGAAAAAACGAAAAAAATACTGAGTTTTCATGTGTTTTTTCACTACAGTTAGCTAGTTAAGCATATAAACACACGTTTCCGATCATTTTTATGCACTCAAAAGTAGTTTTTAGATGAAAATAGAGTGTTTTTAGGTGCGCTAGCGAAAACCGTTCCAATTTACGAGCGGATTTCCGGGTTTACGAGAGAAATGGCGGCCGTTCCAAATTACGAGATTTCCGGTTTACGAGCGCCTCGTTGTAACGGATCTCGCTCGTAAATCGGGGAGTACCTGTAATGTTTAGGTTTACCAGATGAAAAACAATATTCTCAAAATGAGCCGTATTAAACAAAATACAGCAAACCCCCTAGTTACGACTCCATCGACCTACGAACAACGGGACCTACGAACGTATCATATTTAATAAAAATATGAAATTACTGTATTAAAAAATATATATATATTTTTTTTGTGTTTAAATGTTCTTAATTACATGTGTACATCACTTTGTTGCAGATGTGGTTGTTTTAAAGGCTTTATAAATAATAATTATGATAAAAATGATCATTTCTGATCATTTTTGAGCAATCTTGGGCAGCAGGAAGTAGGTCTTCAGTTTACACGGTCACAAATTAATGTAGAACACCGGACGCCATTTTAGGTTCAGTCACGGGGGTCTCCGGTCACAAATTAATGTAGAACACCGGACGCCATTTTAGGTTAGCTGCCGGGAGCCGGCCTTTGAACACTGGTGACCAGGATGGCCTCATATGGATTAATTACTAGCTGGAAACGTCTCTGTGAACTTTGTGGATGTCTCAGGCAGCAGCGGATTTATCGCCGATCGTGCCAGGCCGCCGCGCGAACACCTCCGGCCAGGCTCCGGCCTGGCTAGCTCCAGAAGCTAACACGGGAGCTAACACGGGAGCCGGCCTTTGAACACTGGTGACCAGGATCGCATCATATGGATTACGGGCTGCATACTACCAAGGACCCGGCCTACCCGGTACACGGAGGCCGGGTCCTTCAAACATCAGGTAGACCGGAAGTCCGCGGCTGTGAATTTCTTTTGAATTGGGACAGGTCTAGCCTTCACGGTTACGTCGGAGTACGTCATGTTGCCTAGCAACCGTGACAGCGCTCAGCCTAAGGAAGAAAGGAGCTTGAAATGCTGTTGTTTTTACTGCTTTTTTTAATTCTAGAGGAAATACAGAACTTCATCGCTGCTTTATTGCTGCTGGTGGCATGTTTTATAACTTCTGCTGACAGATATATCCAACTTACTTTTTTTTTGGCTATAAACTGTAGTTTCATGGATAATTTCATTGTCAGTATTAACTTTGTTAACTTGTGTATAATAAATAAATCAAAAATCTATCTTATTTACTAATAATTTAATAAAACAATATACTAGAATATTTATATTTTATTTAAAATTTTAAATAAATAACTTATTTGAAATTTAGAATACAGCATAACATTTTCCAATATTTTATTGTATAAAATCCATTACTACATAAAGGGGTTGTAAAAAAAAAGTTAAAAACAGGGTCTTTCATCTATTTTATTAATAAAATAGCGTTTTCATTGAGCATCAGTAGATTAAGCCTCATTATTACTTTAATATCTTGTAAAAAATAAATCTTAAACTAAATGTTTTGTTGTTCTCTACATGTCCTGAACCAGACCAGACCCTTGTACTGTAGGATTAATCTGAATATCCCAGTCCTGGACCGTTACTTTAACCAAGACGATCCTAGACTGGACTTGTGATGATGCAGGGAGTCTCTGGAGGTGTTGCTTCATCTCCTGGACCTGGATTCATGACATGGTTGGGGGCGACAACTGTTTTCTGGCTGGCAGGTGGAGCATCTTGCAGGTGGTCTCAGTCAGGAGTGTTTGGGACGCCTCGTTCTGCTGTCCATCATGGTGTCATCCACCTGCCTAAAAACCCAGAGGACCTGCAGGTGGTGTCCCGTGGGTTTGCAGAGCTGGCAGCCACAGAACTTTTTGTTGTTTTGAATTAACTTACTGTTAATAAAATGAATTATAGACAACTAGTTTTTGTAATCAATTTATTTTTTCAAAATTAGAACAAAACAAAGACCAACACATTTTTCAAACTCATAAATATACCGGTAATTTATTTACCGGTATTTGCATTTTTTTCTAGAATACTAAATAATCTTTCCATCATCTCCCTACTTTCATTCAACCTTCTCTCTTCTGCCTCCCTCTGCAGCTTCATATCTTCTCTGATTAAGTCCATTAACTCATACTCTCTGTTCTTCTTCCTCTTTCTTCCTTGTCTCTGTTCCGTTCTTTCCTCCTCCTCAGCCCTGTCGTCCTGGTCACCCACTGCTGTGCTTGGACCTGGAGTGTCCTCACGGATGGAGGAAATTAGGACAGGAGGTGCAATGCAAGGTCTCTGTCCTAACGCCTCATCCATGAGGACAAACCAGGGCCACGTCGCAGCAGTGGGCTTCCCACTCACTCCTTCCCCTGACCCTGGATATTTGCAGTCCTGAACAGAGGAAATAAGATATCACAGTTGGCAAAAAGAGCAACAAACATTTTTTTTTAAAGTTTACATGTACATACCAGATTCCAAAAAAGATAGGACACTAAACAAATTGTGAATAAAAACTTAATTTTATGATGTGGGGATGGCAAATGTCAATATTTTATGCATAACATAACATAGATGACAGATCAAAAGTTTAATCTAAGTAAATGTAACATTTTAAAGGAAAAATATGTTGATTCAAAATTTCACAGTGTCATCAAATCCCAAAAAAGTTGGGACAAGTAGCAATAAGTGGCTGGAACGCCAATCAACGCTCCGTTCAGAAGCCTGCCTCACTGATGGTATGGGGTTGCATGAGCGCTTGTGGCATGGGCAGCTTGCATGTCTGGAAAGGCACCATTAATGCAGAGAACTATGTTCAGGACTTGTCGCAACTTTTTTTGGGATTTGTTGACGCCATGAAATTTTGAAACAACATATTTTTCATTTAAAATGATAAATTCTCTCAGTTTAAACTTTAGATCTGTGATCTATTCTGAATAAAATATTAGATGTTGGCACCTCCACATCATTGCATTCAGTTTTTATTCACAATTTGTTTAGTGTCCCAACTTTTTTAGAATCTGGTTTGTATCAACAGAGCACGTACAAATTATATAATTCATTACACATGTACATACTGTACTTTGTATTTCTTCTTTAAATTTTCATCCCCTGAACCTCCAGAGGAGCTACTTTATCCTGCAGGCACATCTTCTCCAAAATTACCCTAATAACATCAACATAAAATGAATGAAGAGGGGAAACATGGAAAATAATGTCTTAAACCCACAATGAAAAACAGTTTTCACAGCACAACAAGAGGTTGCAGGTTATGTACAGTACAGTACAGTATGGTTAATGAAACTGTACTCAGAAGCATAAGATGAATCTTGTACCTCCACGCCACAGCTGCAGAATTTTTAGCCCCCGTAAAAAGGTATTCCGAAGCTTAATAAAAGCCTCGGTCTGCTCCTTGCTCCCTAAAAAACAGAAGAATAAAATTAGCTTAGCAGCGATAATACGACGGGACCCGCTGTACGAGCTGACAAAAGATATAAAAAATATCTACGCAAATGACTAACATCCGCTTTAATCATTTATGTCATAAATCATAACCGCTTTAGGCTTTTAATTTTTTAATCCCACATTTTAACATAACTTACATTTAAAAGTGTATTCTGTCGCTTCGTCCGCCATTACGTTCATCCAAAATGTTCCCTCAATGCGCACGCGCAGAGTAAACGCAATGCATTTTGGGATAGCCTCCGTCTGGAAGGATCCACCGGACCCGTCCTTCAAATTCGGGGAAAAGAAGGCCGCATTCGTCGGCCGCATCGAAGCAGTCTTCGAATTGGGACAGGCCTTGGCGCATCGCTGTGACGTCAGCGGCCTTCAAATGCGGCCTCAGACCCATGCAGCCGTCGGATTGGGACACACCTACGGTAATTACTAGCTGGAATCGCTCTGTGAGCTCTGTGGACGTCTCAGGCTGGAGCAGCAGCTGCAGATTGATCGCGCCGCCGCTCCAACACCAGCTCATGGCTTGGCTAGCAGAAGCTAGCCAGCTAGCTAACACAGGTCTGGAGCAGCTGCGGTGGTTCACTCGCCGGCCGCCGCGCTGCTCGGCCCGACAACAATCAACGCATGGCAACCTAAGATGTCGGCTTTGACCATCTCAAAGTAAGAAATTATATTTTTATTTATTCTGTAAATGTGAATAGCAATGTTTAACATTACAGTACACTACTGTACATGCTTAAATGTGTGCGCGCGCTCCGTTAGCGGTATTTCCACGACCTAGAACTGGACGCTATTTTATTATTATTTTATTTTCACCCCCTAGCTACGGCAGAATCGAGCTGCGAACAGTTCTTATCTCCCTAACTCGTTCGTAAATCGGGGGTTACCTGTACAAACCTTTAACTATCATGTTTTTATTTTCACTTCATGGTACAAAACACAAAAAACTTTTACTGATTTCTACCAGAAAGGAGACCTTTGGATAATGATTCATAAAACTTGACTAAATATAGCAGTTAATTAAATAATCAAGAGAATTAGACATTTTTAAATGAATATAACGTGGTATCATCTACATACGAGTTGATCAGCTTTATCAAACCTTCCATGAATCTGTTGTAGCGACTGACACCTGGATGATTTTTCAGAACTTCTATCAGCCTTTAGGGTCGTCCATGGTCCAAAAGACTGATCAACCCCCTTTTAAAAGGACACTTACTCAAATTACACTTTTGTTGCTGGCAACAAAAATGAAGAAAACAACAAACCCAACAAATCAAATACCGTAAATCAAATAATTTTAAATAAAATATATAAGCTTCGTTTTTATGAGGGTTTTACTGTTTTGGCTCTACAACAATTTAAAACTCTTTCTCCACCAAAATTATTAAATTTGTCCTTTCTCCAAAACATTGTTCACGTTGAGAGTTAAATTCACATTTTTGTGACCCACAAGTCCTTTCATCTGGATAGATTTAGCCCATATTTGAAAAAGTTTGGGCACCCCTGGTTTAGATCTTTTGACTTAGGGTTTTGTAGAAAGGCTGGGAACACGTTTTGTCTTACCTGGTGTAGATAGCTCTTTGAACAACCTTTGTTTGGAACAATAGAGTTTAATCTTGACTAGACTAACAAACTGTCTAATGTGGAGCCAAGGCCCAAACGTTTCAGAACAGTTCATGTGAACAATAGAGTCGGGAGTCTTTAGACACCTCACAATTTGATTACAAATTACATGTACTGTACTGATGAATTTTGATTATTGTAAAATTTAAATGCCTTTGGCTTATTTTATGTAAATACCCACTGATTTGTATATCTTCATGCATATGAAAGAGTGCAAAATTATGATTTAAAAAAAACCTAAACAATTTACCACAGGCCCCTGGCCAGTAATTAACATACAGTAGATGGTAACTTAACATTGACAATTCAGAAGAGCTAACACAATTAGCATTGAGTTCATTACTGGAAATATCTGCATGAATCAAACATTTCAAAGTCATTTCTAAAGACAGTCATTATGATAAGTTCCGCTTTTATGTACAGACACATATTCTTCAGAGTTAAGTAAAAGATTAGATAAAACCACAGCTTTACGACTACATGTTTCTACTACAGGACACTACTGTAACTCTGCTGGGACAAAGTCACCGCTCAGCAACAACCCTGCTGACTCTTAAAGTGGCAGCACAGGGTCATTTTAAAATCAGTTCTTGACATTTCTACGTTTGAGATGCAGCTAAAAATAGATTTTACGTCCTACCTTTAGCCAGTGCTGTTTTAGAAATCTTTACACTAACACCAGTTTTGCCTGTCATGGTTATTTGCTCGGATGTCAGCCTACCAGCATATCTATTCAGAGTTGAACTCTGTTTCTCAAAACTGAAGTCATTCAAAGGGCTGTCTAGAACAGGTAGGATATTGTTTGTAACTTCTCCACAAAACCACTTCACTTCTTTTGACTTTTGTTCAGTCTTTTTTTATCAAGAAAATCTCTTCTGCTAACCTGTAAACACTTTTCTTTTAGAAATGAATTATTTTTAAGGAGACAACTTTTTCTTTTTGAGCTATAGGAATACTTGAAAAGTGGTGCCAAACAAGCACACATAACTATTTTTTTTTTGTGAGTGGTATTTTTATATTGTCTTTAAATGTGTTATATACTAGTCAAGTCAAGTCAAGTCAATTTTATTTCTATAGCACAGCTTAAAACAGATAAACTGTTACCAAGGTGCTTCACACACACAGCATAAAAGTTTAAAAATGTACAGAAACAGTAACACACACCAATAGTAACAATTATTTACAGTAGTAAAAGTACATAAAAATGTATAAGAACAAATTAAAATGAAAAAAAAAAAAAAAAAAAAAAAAAAAAAAAAAAAATAAATATATATATATACACTACGACAGCTCACACCGTATGAAACACCAGAGAGAACAGATGGGTTTTTAACAGGGATTTGAACATGAGAAGGGAGGAGGCCTGTCTAATGTTGGGGGGGAGGTTGTTCCAGAGTTTGGGGGCGGTGACTGAAAACGCTCGATCTCCACGGAGCTTCAGACGTGTTTTTGGGACCGCCAAGAGCATCTGATCAGATGATCTCAGGGCCCGCGATGGAACATATGGTTCCAGCAGCTCGGAGAGGTAGAGGGGAGCGAGGCCATTTAGGCATTTGTAGGTCAGCAACAGGATTTTAAAGTCGACTCGAGTTCGCACGGGGAGCCAGTGCAGGGAGGAGAGAACAGGTGTGATGTGCTCATACCTACGAGTACCGGTTAAAAGCCGAGCTGCTGCATTTTGCACGAGCTGAAGGCGTGTAAAGGAGGCCTCGCTGATCCCAGCATACAGTGCATTACAATAATCCAGGCGGGTTGTGATGAACGCATGGATTAGGGTCTCAAGATCAGATCTGGACAGCACCGGCTTGAGCTTAGCAACCTGCCGCAGCTGGAAGAAACTCTTCTGGAGAACGGAGCTGATTTGTTTATCGAACTTAAGGTCTGAGTCGAAAACCATCCCAAGATTTTTTACAGAGTTTTTGAGATAGGGCTGGAGGGAGTCCAAGTTTATGTGATCAGAGGCGGCAGCTGAGCTAGGGCTGAAGATGATGACTTCAGTCTTCTGGTCATTAAAACTTAGGAAGTTTGAAGCCATCCAAGTCTTAATGTCGTCCAGACACTTTAGGAGAGAGTGGAGGGAGCCTGTATTTGCTGGTTTCAGTGGCAGATATATCTGGCAATCATCTGCGTAACAGTGGAACGAAATTCCATGTTTTCTTAGGATGGTCCCCAGTGGGAGCATGTAGAGCGTGAAAAGAAGTGGACCGAGAATAGAGCCTTGTGGGACCCCGCAGGAAAGAGACATTGAAGGGGATACACTGTTCCCGACCTTAACACAGAAACTTCTGTCAGCAAGGTATGAGCGGAACCAGTCTAATGCAGCACCTGTGATCCCGACCCAGTGTTCGAGCCGAGATAAGAGGATACCGTGATCGACGGTATCAAAAGCAGCGGTAAGGTCAAGGAGTACAAGTACCACAAACTGACCAGAGTCATTTGATACAAGAATATCGTTGAAAACCCTGACCAAAGCTGTTTCCGTGCTGTGAAGCTGTTTGAAACCGGACTGAAAAACCTCAAAGACTTTGTTTTCAGTTAAGAACTGATTTAACTGAATAGAAATAAGTTTTTCGAGGATTTTGGACAGAAAGGGGAGTCTTGATATTGGTCTGTAATTTGCGCAGGCGGAAGGGTCAAGGCTAGGTTTCTTCAATAACGGAGTGACAACTGCATGTTTGAAGGCATCCGGGACCACGCTTGTAGCAATGCTACTATTCAGAATATTAAGAACAGAGGGCCCCAGCGATGGCAGAACCTGTTTGAACAATGATGGGGGGATGGGATCAGCGGGGGATCCTGAAGGTTTCATGTGACCAACAGCTTTGTTTAACAATGGGAGTGAGATGGGTTTGAATTGCCTGAAGTTTGCTGTGCAAGGAACAATGGGAGAGGTGTCTACTGCAGAGTGGGGGATGGAGGACCTAATCAGCTCAACCTTTTCAACAAAGAATTTGCTGAATCTGTTACAGGAGTCAACAGGGGCCTCCATGTTGGCTGATAGAGGAACATTGAGAATGGAATTTACTGTGTTAAAAAGAATGCGGGGGTTGTGTCTGTTGGAGGTGATGATGTGGGAGAAGTATTTGTTTTTTTCTGATTTGACGGTGGCCTGGTAGTTATTTAAACATGTTTTTAGCAAAATGAAAGAAACCTGGAGCTTATCTTTTTTCCATTTGCGTTCTGCACGCCTGCAGAGACGTCTCGCTGCCCTGGTTGTCTCATTTATCCATGGGTATTTTGCCAGCTTTGGTTGCCTGACTTTTAGTGGGGCCACAATGTCTAGGATCTCAGTGCAGGTCTCATTGTGGCTACTGAGCAGCTCCTGTGTGCTGACACAGGGAGATGCTTCAGGGGCTGTAACAGTAGTGGAGGTGAAAGCAGAAGAAAAAAGTGCAGCGGTTGAAGGGTTAAAAATGCGGCAGCTTTTGGCTGGAGCAGGAGATTTAGACACACGTGTGAGAGATATTTCAAATGAGATGGGTTTGTGATCAGAAACAGTAGCATCCCCAATCATCAGATTAACCACTGACAGACCATGAGACATAACTAGATCGAGTGTGTGACCCTGCTGGTGGGTTGGACCAACAACATTTTGTACCAGGTTGAAAGAGTGTATCAGGTTTAAAAAGTCATTAACTAATGGCTTATCAGGGCAACAGACATGCAAATTGAAATCTCCTAAAAGTAATACCCTATCGTATTTCAAGAATATTCCAGTCAGGAAGTCCGAGAGTTCACTGATGAAGCCTCTGGTGGTTTTAGGTGATCTGTAGATCACAGCACACAGGAGGGGGTTGGAGCGGCCCAGTTCAAAATGCAGCAATTCGAAAGTCTGAAAAGCTGCTGCCTGTAACAGTCTACAGTTCCAAAGTTTCTTAAAAACAGCCAAAACTCCTCCACCCCTTCCAGACAATCTGGGCGAGTTAAAAAATGTACAATCCACCGGCAAAAGTTCAGAGAAAACAGATAACTCACCAGGAGGAAGCCAAGTTTCTGTGAGGAACATGAAGTCCAGTTTGTTTGAGCAGAAAAAGTCATTCATAATGAAAGATTTGTTTGTCAGAGACCTCACATTTAATAAAGCGAATCTTGTTGGACCAGCAGCTGGAGTTTTGACACGATTTAGCTGCCATACTGGAGTTGAGCACGCAGCTGGAGTTTTGGCATCAATTGGTCTCCATACAGGCCACGGAGCGCAGGTCAGCTGCTTCAGGTTGTTCTCCTCGCGTCTTCGCTCGCCGGGGAAAACGCAGCTCCGTGCGCGCGTGCGTCCACCGCGCGGACGTGGTTGAAGTGCCTCTATCCGGGCCACCACAGGATCGGCGTGGAGAACCAGCGAGTTTACCAGGAATGGAGCAGCGGATGAGTCCGAGTTGGTTTCGTTCCTCTGGAGCCGGTCAGAGCCACCGCAGCTTCGTGCACGCGCGCTGTGCGCCGCAAAGCCGGACAGCTGGAGCAGGCAGGAGTCCGCGAGACATCCAGGAGGAAGATTTACTGACCGGCGGTCCGCACCAGCAGCAGCAGAGGAGCGTGCAAAGCTCGCTTTGAGCTTCACGAGGCGGCCACCGCGTTTCCCACGGCGCCGGTGTTTACGTGCGGGCAGGGGGGCCGCTCGCTGCAGGTAGCCAGGTACGCCCGCTAACAGCGGTGGAGGTGGACTTCCAGAACCTCGGTTAAAGCTGCCAAACGAGGTGAGATATGCGGTGGGAAATTGCAGATTTATGAGCTGCTGACGGTCATACACCAGGAGTGAGTTGATCCCATTCAAGAAAAGCGTTAAAAGTAGTAAAAAAACAAACACAGCGGACAGACGTGGACGGCATGCCACCAGTGTCGGCGCCATCTTGTGTTCACCTCTACTATACAAGCTTATGAGCAAAGAAAATTAGAGATTAACTGTATATTTCTTAATAATCTGTGAGGTTTTATTTATTTATTTTTTGGAGAGCCCCTGTGGATTTAAAACACGGCTGTCTTCCCATGCATCAGGTGTTGGTCTAATGGAGCTGGTGATGGAGCCAGACATGAACTGTGGAGAGGAGGCCGCGGCAGCTGTCAGAGAGCTTCAGCTCATCCTGCAAACCCTGGGTACCTGTCAAGGCAACATGTCAGGTATGGAAATCATTTTTGTTTCTTCCAACTATTCTTTCTCCAAGTCACTACATTCCTAAGTGTAAATTCACTCCTTTTCCTGTATGCATCCTCTCACTACTTTGTCCTTAGAGGGCCAGCTGAGAGTGGATGCTAACGTGTCTGTTCACAGACCGGGTGAGCCACTTGGCATCAGGACTGAGGTGAAGAACATCAACAGCATTCGATTTCTAGCCAGGGCTATAGGTAAGAACCAATAAAAACAATTTAAACTGTCTGTTCAACTGGAAATTGGGTGGGGGGATTTAAATACAGGTACGGTAGTCCTCGACTTACGAACGAGTTCCGTTCCTACGGCCGTTCGCATGTCGGAAATCGCCGTAAGTCGGAAAATGCATCCAAACGGCACCTCATGCGTACAGTACTTTATTTTACCAAGCACTTAGCCTATCCTAACACATTACCCTACATAATTATCAAAAAACACATACATTTAGGAGCCATTTTTAAGGAAAAAAACGAGTTAATTACCTACTGGTATGCTGGTCTCCGTCTGTTAGCATGTTAGCTCGTTGCACCTCCAAGTTCTGCAGCTTCCAGCTGCTTCGCGCAGTCCACAGCGTTTACAGCAATGTCTGTTAGCATGTTAGCTCTTGCTCCTCTGAGTTCTGCAGCTTCCAGTTGCTTCACTTGGTCCACAGCTCCTAACCTCCTCTGCTCTGTCTGCTCCGGTCTGCCCCAAACCATGCGGTCTGTAGTAAATTTCCACTGAAGCTACTCCCCCTCCCTCCACCGAGTGCTCTGCCACCTCCCCTCCTGTAAATTTAAAGCGCATAAACGGCATAACTAGAAGCAATGCTTTTCAATGGGACGCGTTCGTAAAGTCGAGGACTACCTGTACTTCAAATATACCAATTTTGCCTTAAAAGAAGGGGCCTGGGTAAAATGTAAACACAATGAAGTGCAATAACTGCAAAAAGTGTATATTTAAAGCTTGAATACCAAAGCAGATTTGGTAAAATTTTCACAATTTAGTAACACGGTGAGCATTTAAAAAAAGAACATGCTCATATGTTTGCCAACAATAAAGATTTAATGGTCTTCATGACCACTTTTTAAATTCTGTAGTGAAAACCTGTGTGGCCTACATGCTGCCATCCCGTTTTTTAAATTTTATTTAGAAATAATTTAACAAGATAATAGAAAACTCATTATCATATTAAAAAGCTCAGCTCTTACCTTTGCTTTGTCTGCTCAGTGTCATGCACACAACACCAAGCTACCCAGTGGCGTGTTTGTTTCTCTTTAAAAGCCTGAATGGCTGATGAAAAGCTGGAAGGCAGCTGTGTTACTAAAAAAGGTCAAACGCCGTTTGAAACATACCTATAGGCAAAGATTACTAGACTCTTTAAATCTGTCCATGATATTTCAGCATATCTTTGTAAAATAAACAACATATCTTTTATTTTATCTTTAGGTTACCCTATCACATGCTTAAGGCATACACATAAACATTAGACACCTGACTTTAAATGATCCACTTTTTAGTAGATCAGAAGCATCGTTTCAGTCAGTAAGGGTTGGAACAGACGTATTGCCAACTGTTCATCATCTCCTGTATAAAAGTCTTGAGCGTTTTTTTTCTTGCACCATCGTGTTTATTTCAGATGTATTCAAAATGTTTGTCATGCACATGCTGAAATGTAAGTTTTTTTTATTTAGGACGTTGTTTAACCAGGTGGCTATATGAATAGACACTGGAACAGGAAGTGAAGCTGTTGCAGACGGTAACTTGTTCAACGTGAATTCAACACTGACGGCCGTTCATCATCGATTAGCTGTGAGATCTCAGTCTGTGACAATTAACTTCTCCCAGCTGCTCACTAAAATAAAAAAGATCTGTCAGCTCTAGTTGCACTGACTGTGTTGGTTTAAGCTTCCCAGGCAGAGAATGTTAGCATACAGTTTTAGTGGGGCTGAAGTCAAGAATCTGAGGATTACCAGCAGCCCTTTTGGATTTACCGCCAAATGAAAAGGTGTTTGCTCTTCTGTGCGTTTATTTTTGTCATATCATC
>JBBPBX010031007.1:21355-34814 GCA_038048925.1 Garcialebias charrua | reverse complement strand
AAGTGTACGGATATTAAAAAATAGTTGTCTCCCCTTAACAAATCCAGTTTGTTCATGTGAAACAATAGTTGGAACTATATTTTCAAGACGACAAGCCAAAGCCTTAGCAAGAATCTTAGCATCTACATTTATTAAAGATAAAAGTCTATATGAACTACAAAGATTAGGATCTTTATCTTTTTTTAAGAGGAGACTAATAGAGGCTTGCATTAAAGTGTGGGGGAGATTACCCTTTTGTAATGATTCGATGTATACAGCATGAAGTATCGGAAAAAGCCTGTCCTGGAATTTTTTTTTAACATTCAACAGGAAATCCATCTGGACCAGGAGCTTTGTTGCTTTGCATGTTTTTCAGGGCAGTGACAATCTCCTCCATAGATAAAGGCAAATCAAGTTCCCTAGCAACATTTGAATTTATCACAGGAAACTTGAGACTATCAAGAAACTGATTCATTTCATTAGGATTAGATGGGAATTGAGATTTAAATAACGAAGAATAAAATGACTGAAAAACTGAATTAATAGTAGTGGGATCGTGATGCAAAGTGCCTGATGAGTCCATTATCTGTGGGATCATCTGCGAAGCTGCCCGACGACGCAGCTGATGAGCGAGTAATCGGTTAGCCTTATCACCATGTTCATAATAAGTAGAACGTGATCGTAAAAGAAGACGCTCTGCCTCATTGGTGGTGATAAGATCAAATTTAGTTTGTAAGTCAACCCGCTGTTTAAATAAACTAGGTGAGGGAGAGTCAGCAATTTGTTGATCAAGATTAGTAATATTAGCACTCAGTTCTAGCAATTTCGCCTTACGCATCTTAATCAAATGGGCGGAATATGAAATTATTTGCCCTCGTAAAAACGCTTTTAGTGATTCCCATAGTAAAGAATATGAGATTGGATCATTCTCGTTTTGGTTTATTGTAATGAAATCATCAATTTGAGCTGAAATAAATGTATTAAACTTTTCATCTGAAAGAAGAAGGGGGTTGAATCTCCAAGGTGTGACATACCGATGTTGAAAAGCAAACTTAATATCTAATGACAGAGGAGCATGATCAGAAATTACAATAGGATGATAATCAACAGATAGAACATTTGGTAACAGCTTAGTGTCAACCAAAAAAACAATCAATACGAGAGAAAGACTGATGGGAAAAAAAAAAGAAATTTTCTTGATTTGGGGATTATAAAATCTCCAAGGATCAACACATCCATTTTTTGACATAAAATCCAAAAGTGATCTAGCCATTAATGATGGAACCAATCTGTGTGGGTGAGACCTATCTAAATTGGGGTCAGTGACACAGTTCATATCCCCGCCTATTATGAGGAAATTATTGTCTAAAGAAGGAAGGGATTCAAATAGTTTATTCATAAATCTTGGATCATCAAAATTAGGAGCATATACAGGTAGTCCCCGACTTACGAGCGCTCTGATCTACGAGCTCCTGACTTTACGAGAGCTTCCAGGAACCAAACTACCGACTTGCGAGCTGCCGTTCCGATTTTACGAGAGAACAACATTAGAAAGCGTTGTTCCAAGATACGAGCGGCCGTTCGATTTTACGAGAGAACAACATTAGAAAGCGTTGTTCCAAGATACGAGCGAAAAGTTCCAGAGTTACGAGAATTTACCGTTAGAAACTATTGCTCCAAATAACGAGATGAAAATTCCGGGTTTACGAGAAAACTCCGTTAGAAACCATTGTTCTGTTTTACGAGAACCGAGTGTTCGTGCTGACGGCTGAATGTCATGTTTCGAAGGGGAGTTTGGGGCAGGAGGTGGAGTGTGGGGGGGGGGGAGGTGGAGTGGAGGGGGTTGGTTTCGGGGGGATGGGCGATGGTTGGTTTCGGGTTGGGGGATGGGCGATGGTTGGTTTCGGGTTGGGGGATGGGCGATTTAACCATGCACCTGCACTGGACTTGGACTGGACATGCACACTGCACATGGCGGGCACGCTGTGGTGGGTGGGGTGGGGGGTGGGGTATGTTTCGCGTGACAAATGGAAAAGTACAGCAGCGGAAGGTTACATAGGCACTACTTTACTGTACCCCCACCCCCAAAAAACAAAGGCGGAGTGATTTCATCAGGTACTACATAAGCGAACAGCGCAAATGCAGCCGCGTGGGTTTACAGTTTGGCGATTACCGAGAGAACATTGAGCGAGCATTTGGTTAGCATTGTTAGCATTGTTAGTAGCATCTCTTAAGCATTCTTGGAAGCATGTCTGCAAAGCGAGGAGCTTCTTCTGCTGGTGCGAGCGTACCTAAAAAGCGTAAGGCCATCACGCTGGAGCAGAAGCTGGACATCATCAATCGGGCGCAGAGGGGAGAGTCGACGTCCTCCATCTGCAAAGCTCTGAACCTGGTGAGAACCACCGTTAGCACGACTCGTAATGGCGGAACGTGAGCGCTTTAGCGAGTGTTCTAGTCGCTGCGCAGATGAAGACTCGTAATGGCGGAACGTGAGCGCTTTTTAGCGAGTGTTCTAGTCGCTGCGCAGATGAAGACTCGTAATGGCGGAACGTGAGCGCTTTTTAGCGAGTGTTCTAGTCGCTGCGCAGATGAAGACTCGTAATGGCGGAACGTGAGCGCCTTTTACTGTACAGCGAGACTTGTAATGGCGGAACGTGAGCGCTTCTAGTCGCTGCGCAGATGAACACCGTAATAAGCACCGTAATAAGCATGCAGCGCACGGCAAGCGTCTGTTAGTTAATGACATTTTATTTTTTATTTTAGGTCAGTTCCACAGTCAGCACCATAAAGGCTGACCGCGAGCGCATTTTAGCTAGCGTGAGAGGAGCTGCCCCAATGAAGTCCACGGTGATAACGAAGCAACGCACGGGTGTTATCACAGAGATTGAGCGTCTGATGGGTAAGAAAATTATTTTTTTTTATTTATTGCGTCTTTTAGATAGGAAATTATTTAAGAAATACCTGGACAGTATTTTTAATATGCACTGTACAGTACAGTTACATTATTTTTTTTTTTTACCTGAGATGTTTGTTTACAGGTGTGCTTTGTTTACCTGAGATGTTTGTTTACAGGTGTGCTTTGTTTACCTGAGATGTTTGTTTACAGGTGTGCTTTGTTTACCTGAGATGTTTGTTTACAGGTGTGCTTTGTTTACCTGAGATGTTTGTTTACAGGTGTGCTTTGTTTACCTGAGATGTTTGTTTACAGGTGTGCTTTGTTTACCTGAGATGTTTGTTTACAGGTGTGCTTTGTTTACCTGAGATGTTTGTTTACAGGTGTGCTTTGTTTACCTGAGATGTTTGTTTACAGGTGTGCTTTGTTTACCTGAGATGTTTGTTTACAGGTGTGCTTTGTTTACCTGAGATGTTTGTTTACAGGTGTGCTTTGTTTACCTGAGATGTTTGTTTACAGGTGTGCTTTGTTTACCTGAGATGTTTGTTTACAGGTGTGCTTTGTTTACCTGAGATGTTTGTTTACAGGTGTGCTTTGTTTACCTGAGATGTTTGTTTACAGGTGTGCTTTGTTTACCTGAGATGTTTGTTTACAGGTGTGCTTTGTTTACCTGAGATGTTTGTTTACAGGTGTGCTTTGTTTACCTGAGATGTTTAACACACGGTCACAAGACTTTTATTAAAAATAATTTTTATGTTTCTGTAATGTTCAGTACAGTTCATGTTTTAACACACCTGTCTTTTCATGAACAACTTCTAGTCCTTTGGATAGAGGACTGCAACCAGAGGCATATCCCGTTGAATTTGATGGTGATGCAGGAGAAAGCCCTCAAAATTTACGAGGATATCAAAGCAGAGATGGGGGAGGGCGTGGAGGTGCCCGACTTCCATGCGTCACGGGGGTGGTTTAATCGGTTCCGACAAAGGGCTAATTTGCACAGCATAAAAATCCAAGGTAAGTGAAACATTTCATCTGTGCTTTAATGTTTAACACAGTGTAACATGTGGTTAATCTTGTCCTGTGTGTGTTTTTTTCACCAGGAGAGGCAGCAGGTGGTGATGTGGCGGCAGCAGCCGCATTCCCAGAAAAACTAGCAGCCATTATAAGGGAGGGGGGATACACACCGCAGCAGGTGTTCAATGTTGATGAGACTGGTCTATTTTGGAAGAGGTTGCCCGACCGCACCTACATCAGCAGGGCGGAAAGAACAGCACCGGGCCACAAAGTGGGGAAAGAGAGGATCACGTTGCTGTTCGGAGCGAATGCTGCTGGTGACTGCAAGTTAAAGCCGCTGTTGGTAAATCATTATGAGAACCCCAGGGCCTTACAGCGTATTGAGAAGAAAGATCTGCCGGTGTATTGGGCATCCAACCGTAAGGCCTGGGTTACCCAAGAGGTGTTCTCAAAATGGTTTACCAAATATTTCGTCAAGGACGTACAACGCTACTGCAGACAACATCACATTCGCTTTAACATCCTGTTGTTGTTGGACAATGCACCGGGTCACCCCGCAAATCTGACTGACCTCAACCAAAATGTGAGGGTGGTGTACCTGCCACCCAATACCACCTCTCTCATCCAGCCAATGGATCAGGGGGTGATATCGACCTTCAAGGCGTACTACCTTCAGAGGGTCATCCGCAGTGCGTTGGAGGAAACAGACAACTCTCCAGAAGTCACGTTGAAGGACTTCTGGAAGAAGTATAACCTGCGCCATGCTCTGCGTCACATTGATGAGTCCTGGCATCAGGTGAGGGAGAGCACACTTAACGGAGTGTGGAAAAAACTCTGTCCACAGTTTTTTGATCCCTCACTTGAGGCCGAGGACTCAATCAGCAGTGTGATCGAGAGTGTGGTGGAGATGAGTAGGAGGATGCACTTGGAGATTGAGGCTGAAGATGTTCAGGAGTTGCTGGCTGCAGAAGGCGAGGAGCTCTCCACTGCGGATCTGTAGCAACTGGAAAGGCACCTGATGGAGGAGGAGCATGAAGAAAGGCCAACCACTCCAGCCAAGGTCTTCACCAGGCAGGCCTTGGCCAAGATCTTTAAAGTGAGACTAAACCCAGGTTGAGACGGTAACTCCTCCCCCAGGCCATTTTCAAAATTTATCTCAAAATGGGCGTGTAGAGAGTCAAGCAGGGGAGGAGGTTGTGGGTTGTCCTGTGTTCACGCCCCCTCTAGTGGTGAACTCTCACCCCTCCCCAAGTTTAGATTTCAAAATGGCGGATAGTCGCGTCTTCAGTAAGTAAATGCCTAAACTTGTACTAAAATAACAGTTCTAAAATGTTGTTGCGTGTATTTAATCACACACAGCTTAAGCGTATGCTTCTGAACACTGAACACATGAAAAACCTGTGTTTAGCTGCATGGCATGAGGTGTACGGTTGTGTTTTTGTCTTTGTTTGGATCACAACGGAGTTGTAGTCCAGCTGCAGTGACTTTAATTCACCACATCTTATTACTTAGCACATTACAAAAGTAACGTTTCATAATATATTTTATTTTAAAATATTGATTTCATCTACCCTCGTTTTTTTGACGTTTTGGCTTAATTTTAATATGCAACCTAGAACTGAACACACGTTGTTTTTTGAATTGACTATAAATGAGCACTAAACAGTGGTAAAATATTTTATTTGTTTTCCAAAGATCCGTGTTTAGAAACATTCTATAAGCTTGTATGATATATTTGTTAGGACGTGCATACAGTATATGTTTAAGCTATGTGTCAGCTAATCAAAACTGAGCACAGCTGGTAAGATTTATGAGAAATTATATTTTTTCAATGCAAACCAAACAAATTGCAATGAATTTAACAATACTGTATCCTTTCAAATGTTTTTTTCAGAGAACTGTGATGACTCAAGCACCCATGCAGCAGCCACGCAGAGTAAGACGATCCCATGATGATGCAGAGTCTCGTCCAGAGCTGCTGCTTCTCCTGAGACCTGCATCCACGACAATGTTGGTACAGCTGAGACCCTGGTGTTTGTTTCTGGCTGGCAGGTGCAGCATCATGAAGGTGGTTGGGACTGCTTTCTCTTCTGTCCACTGCATCCATACAGACGAGCTGGAGGTGGTGTCCCGTGTGACACGACACAGAAACTTTTGTTGTTTTGAATTAACTTACTGTTAATAAAATGAATCATAAACAACTAGTTTTTGTAATCAATTTCTTTCTTTACAGACCTCTGTATTGATAAATACATTTCCAAGTCATACATCAAAGTCAAATTTAAAAGTCAACTTTATTGTCCAAACTGCAATATGTACAGAACATACACAGGATTGAAATTGCATTTCTCTCAGATGCATGCATAATTTAAACAAACATTTAATAAACATGTTTACATCAGCAATTTTTACAAAGTAATGTTTAAATTTAATATAAATTATAATTGTTTCAGGTGTGCAAATATTAAATATTGTAAAACAAAAGAAACAAAGTGCAATAATCAATTAGAGTAATCCAAATTGTACATTATTAAAAAAGTTATAGGAAGCATAAATTTTTAAACGTTAAAATTTAAAAGTTTCCTGTACTTGAATTTATGACTTATAAAAAAATCCCTTTCTGACATAGGTTATGGCCAGATGTGAACAGGTGGGTGTGTACACCTGTGTTACAGACCACCCAGGTGCCCAGTCCACACAGGGTTAGAAGAAAACATAAATAATAATTTAACACAAGCACATAGTAATTTACATAAAGGGTATCCTATTCTAAAAGAAGTTCACAGAACCAGATGCGAAGTGCCAAATGTGTGACATGTATTTCAAATTCAGCGGAAGATGATGCAGAGTCTCGGCCAGAGCTGCGTCATCTCTTGAGACCTCCATCCACGACAATGTTGGGTGCAGCTGAGACCTTGGTGTTTGTTTGTGGATGGCAGGTGGACCATCCTGCGGGTGGAGCATCCTGAAGGTGGTCTCGAGTGTTTGGGACTGCTGCACGGCTCAGATTCCCTGGATGTGGAACGCCTCATATGGAGCTAAAAAACAACAACACATTTTTAATCACCTTACAAAAAAACATACTTGAGAAACATTACTGTTCTATCACTTTGTTGACCTGTCAAACAGATGACCCAGTGCAAAATAAATACTGCTGCACAGATTATTATTATTATTTTACAAATACCTTGATCCACAACATTATTTGCAACAAAAGAACGCAGGTGCTGTGCGAATTTCTGTTCCCCCGTGAGAATCTGTTCCCCCTGTGTCGGGAGCGCGCACCCTTTCTCTCAAATAATGAAAAAACAACAACAACAAAAACCCAGACATTAACTATCAAAAAATAGCAGCTAGAAATAATTTTTCTCCAGTCATATTTTTAATTTGAATGAGATTTAGCCTACCACAAAGCCTACACTTATCTTTGCAGGAAGTTTTCTTGTCCTCTATCAGCTGCTTCCAGCCTTCTATATTAGTAATAAAAATTATAAATAGGCTATATATGATGTGTTGGTGGCTGATACTTTGTATTTGTCAGACTAGATTCTGTCGGAGATAAATAAATAAAAAACCTGTACAGTAGTCTACACCCCACACTCTAGACCAGGTTTATTTATTTAGTGGAGGTTTTATATTTATTTATTTATCACCAGGAGCTGTCGATTAAAATGAGCTATAACTGTGACACGATAGTGTGGACTCGTTTCAGAACTCAGATGCGCCTCACGGTCGGATCCCGACACAGGGGGAACAGATTCTCAGGGGGGAACAGAGCATTTAAACACAACTACAACACAAACTTAACGTTGATCAGCAACAGATGAAAACGCCACGACCTTATGTGGGGCCACACCGAAGCAAAGCTGCAGGTCGCAAACACAGCACATGAAGAAACACGTCATATACTCAAAAGATAAATTATGGAATGAAAGGTGTAAAATGGTACTCACCTCCAAACGGATTGTACCCTGATGGTGTAAGGGTGGGTGAACATCAGTTTGAAGAGCTATTCTTGGAACAGCTTCACTCATCAATGCTAATGCTATGTTGCTAATCGCTAATCCAACCCCTGAACTCTGGAGGGGGAGTGACCTTCTCGGGGGAGTGGCTCCAGTTTTATATTAAGGCAGGAGACGATGTGACGTCACAACGGAGCAGACATGTCACAACAGAGCATTTGAGCTAATAGTAAAATTAACGTGCAATAACCTCTGTTCAACCCATAGGGCTACCGTGAACACGTTTTTAGACCAAATATTGCCGATTTTAACTAATACGCACAAATACATGAAAATTTACACATAAATAGTGCTCTGAAACTTTTTATACACATTCTAGGAAGTTTATCAGCTAAAAAAGTTAATTTTGGGTTTAGTCGCTCTTTAAGGAGCAGCAACACGTCTTGGACCAGTTGGAGGCAATGGACGCAGATGGGGAGAGGTTTGCCAGGGCCTCCCGAGCTGTCCTTGATGGTCTGGCTTGTTACCGGCAGATCCTAGAGGAAAAAAAACAGGAGGCCGCGCAGAGCACCATGCTGCAGTTTGTTACGAGGGGCACTGCAGCCACGGGCACTGCAGCCACGGGCACTGCAGCGACTCTAGGATCTGCTGGAGCAGCAGAAGCAGCAGAGGAAATGCCATCCACCTCTGCTGCTGCAAGCCAGCCGTCAATGGACAGCTCCAGCTCCAGATCCAGCTCACCCTCTCCCCAGTGAACATCCCTACGTCCCTCTCCTGCACCTGTCCCCAAAGGTAAAGAAATGTTGCATTTACATTTTGATTTTCTGTTTTCTTTTATGTTACTGCACTGTACTGTACAGTACAGTACAGTTCATTCATCTGTTAACCCACCTGTCTCTGTTCATGTCCACAGACGTCTGCTGCTCCTGCTCCTCCTCCTCCTCCTCCTCCTCCTCCTCCTCCTCCTCCTCCTCCTCTCCACTCCAGTCAGTCAGCCAGCCAGCCTCTGCACCCCTCCACAAAGGTAATGAAAACTTGCTTTTACTTTTTGATTTTGTGTTTTGTTTTTATGTTACTTCATCTGTTAACCCACCTGTCTCTGTTCATGTCCACAGACGTCTGCTGCTCCTGCTCCTCCTCCTCCTCCTCCTCTCCACTCCAGTCATTCAGCCAGCCAGCCTCTGCACCCCTCCACAAAGGTAATGAAAACTTGCTTTTACTTTTTGATTTTGTGTTTTGTTTTTATGTTACTTCATCTGTTAACCCACCTGTCTGTGTTCATGTCCACAGACGTCTCCTCCTCTCCAGCCAGCCTCTGCAACACCTACCTTCACTGACCTCCTGCTCATCTCCCCACTACAGGTAGTCCCCAACTTACGAGCGAGTTCCGTTCCTCCGAGGCGCTCGTAAAGCGAAAATTCGTAACTTGGAACGGCCGCCACGTGTCTCGTAAGTCCGGAATTTCGCTCGTAAGTTGGAACGGTTTTGCTAGCGCGACTACAAACACTCGTTTTTCATCGAAAAACTGCTTACGAGTGCATAAAAATGATCGGAAACGTGTGTCCACATGTTTAGCTAACGAACTGTGGTGAAAAAACACAGAAAAACTCTGTATTTTTTGCGTTTTTTCCAAAAATTCGCCAGCTCGTAAGTCCGGAACCTCGTAGGTCAGAGCGCTCGTAAGCCGGGGACTACCTTATCTGCACAGCTTCATCATCCAGGTACCGTACGTACAGTAATGAAATGTAAATTTAATTTAGCTTTTCTGTTTAGTTTCATGCTACATTTCATCATCCACCTGTGTCTTGTCATGTCCACAGCATCCCTCCAAAGCATTGTGGAAAGGCCGCCCCCTGGTCCAAACATCAGCACACAAACATCACAGTAAGGACAAGTTGTTTTTGGATGTGTTTAATTTATCTGTAAGCACAACACCTTGCTGTCTGTGTGGTTTCATATGTTTCATTACAGTACAGTACATAATGTTAACTTACAAATTTCTGTTTTCCAACAGTGACACCTGCTGCGTTCCCTCCTCTCCTGGGTGTACTGGCATCACACTGACTGAGGGATTAACCCTCCTGGGTGTACTGGCATCACACTGACTGAGGGATTAACCCTCCTGGGTGTACTGGCATCACACTGACTGAGGGATTAACCCTCCTGGGTGTACTGGCATCACACTGACTGAGGGGATTAACCCTCCTGGGTGTACTGGCATCACACTGACTGAGGGATTAACCCTCCTGGGTGTACTGGCATCACACTGACTGAGGGGATTAACCCTCCTGGGTGCAATGAAATCACACTGACTGAGGGGATGCTCCATGCCTCCTCCATGCCTCCTCCATGCCTCCTCCATGCCTCCTCCATGCCTCCTCCATGCCTCCTCTCCTCCACATCAACGTGAGGCCTTTTCACAACTTGTGCATGTGTGTGTGGGGGGGTGTCATCTTTCTGTCTGTAATGTTCACTTCAACATGTGTGTTGTTTGTGTTCACAGACAGACCAGCTCTCCTGCCTCCAGTGGCATCACTGACCCATGTCAGACACCTGGACGCCTGTCTGACCAGTCAGAACACCCGTGCGCTGCCTCCTCTCCATGCATACCTTCTGCATCCTCACATCAGGACCAAACACTTGACCTGAACTCACATCTTACCTCTGAATGATGCTGCTTGTTCCTGCATCATCCTGCGTCCTCCAGCATCCTCCATCACATCAAGACCTCACACCTGCCCTGAACTCATATCTTACGTCGGCTTCTCTGAACTCACATGTTCACATTGATGGTTGCACTGCTGCATAAGCAGTCCCATCTGATCCAGGTTTGAACAGCAACTTTTGACAACCAAAGAGACTACCTTCACTTCAATCAAAGTAAGGGAACTTTCTTTTTTATGCTGTTTCTGTGCTGGCTGGTTCTACCTTTCTAAAGTTCATGGAGTGGACACTAGAGTACTGTATGGCACTGTTGTTTTTTAAACATGATGCTTGCTACATCTTTCTGGAGGATGTCACTTGTTTCTGATGTTTGTTTGCAACATGATGCTGATGGATGTCATGTGTTCATGATGGGTGTGACTTGATTCTGATGGATTTAGCTTGTTCATGGTGGGTGTGAGTTGTTTCAGATGCATTTGACCGGTTTCTGATGGATGTGACACATGGTGTCACATGATGTCATATGGGTGTGACTTGGTTACAGTATTCAATCAAAGTACTGTACAGTACAGTACAGTACAGTAAGGGAATGTTGTTGTTTCTGTCATGAAAAACAGCTTTTAAAAGTACCTGTACAGTACAGGGTACCTGCACTTGGCACTTTGTTTTTATAGTTTTTTATTTATTTATTTAAAGTGCTGGGCAGAAAAGCACTGTTGTACAGTAAAAACTGTACAGGTATGTGTTTATAGATGAATGTGTGGTGTAATGTGCTAGCTAACTGCTTGTAAATAAAGTGTTGTGCATGTTTAAGGATCAGTATGTACGCTTCTTCAGTGTCATGTTGATAAACGGGTGCTTGGCGTCTCGTTAGCGCCTTTTTTCCGATTTGCGAGCGATGTTCCGGTTTAACGAGAACCACGTGTTGTTCCGATTAGCGAGCGATGTTCCGGTTTTACGAGAGCCACGTGTTTTTTCCGATTTACGAGCGAGGTTCCGGTTTTACGAGAGCCACGTGCGGGCCGTTCCAAGATACGAATTTTCGCTTTACGAGCGCCTCGTTGTAACGGAACTCGCTCGTAAGTCGGGGACTACCTGTATATTAACTAGCAGAACTGGGATATGAAATAAAGTACCAGAAACAATTAAATATCTGCCGTTTTTGTCTGATATAACTTTAGAAGCTGAGAAATGAATAGATTTACCAACTAAAATAGCAACCCCCCTGGCTTTAGAGTTGAAATTTGAATGAAATACCTGAGAAACCCAAGAACATTTTAGCCTGACCTGATCTTTGATACGCATATGGGTTTCCTGTAAAAACACTAGATCAGCTTTGAGACGTTTCAAATGGGCAATTTTTTTTGACCTCTTAAGTGGGCTGCCCATACCTTTAATATTCCAGCTCAAAATTCTCACAGAAGAGCCCATTTGTGGAATATTCACATTATTATCATTAGACATATTTCAAAATGAATTGTAAAAAAAGGGACAAAAACAATCTGAATATAATGCAATGCTCCCCACCCAAAACAAAAGACACACACCCAAAAAACAAACAAAAAAACAATAATAATAATAATAATGAGAATAAAATAAAACAAATAAACAAACACCACCCACCACCACCCCCCTCCCCACAGCACTTACAACGACCCCATCCCCAAACGATGGAGAACCCAGTGCAGACTCCAAACGGAGTCAAAACTCTAAAGTTTATGCTTACGGTTTTTAGCAACGTAGTAGCAGAAAAGCTGCAGATCATTCTTATATTGGGGAAACTAAACAGCCACTGGTCAAAAGGATGGTCCAGCACAGAAGATCAACATCATCAGGTCAGGACTCTGTGGTCTACACTCATCTCCACGCCAGCGGTCACTCTTTCAGGGATGAAGATGTTCACATCCTTGATAGAGAGGAACGATGGTTTGAGAGAGGAGTAAAGGAGGCCATCTTTGTGAAAAGAAACCGTCCATCATTAAACAGAGGTGGAGGCCTCCGGGTTCAACTGTCCCCCTCTTACAATGCTGTTATTGCTAGTATCACTCAGCCCTCTGTGAATAGCAAACAACCATCAGGGTGCTAACGATCCATCGTTAGGCTGATGGTCCTCCTTGATCATGTGAGCAGCTGGTTTTGGCTGTCAGCAGCAAACTGGTTGATCCACTGTGAGAGGGTGCTATTTATAAGACTGAGCTGAATACAGCTCCTCAGACTGAAGAAGTCTTTCAGATGAAAGATGAAACTTCTTCTTCTTCTTCTTTCGGCTTTTCCCTTTTCAGGGGTCGCCACAGCGAGTCATCCTCCTCCACCTCACTCTGTCCTCTGCATCCTCTGTCCTCACTCCAACTACCTCCATGTCCTCTCTAACTGCATCCATATATCTCCTCTTTGGTCTCCCTCTTTGTCTTTTTCCTGGCAGCTGCATTTCTAACATCCTTCTACCAATATACCCACTGTCCCTCCTCTGGACATGTCCAAACCATCTCAGTCTGGCCTCCCTAACTTTATCTCCCAGTTGTTTAACATGTGCTGTACCTCTGATGATCTCATTCCTGATCTTATCCATCCTTGTCACTCCTAAGGAGAACCTCAGCATCTTCATTTCTGCCACTTCCAGTTCTTTCTCCTGTCTTTTTGTCAATGACACTGTCTCCAGACCATACAACATAGCTGGTCTCACCACTGTCTTGTAAACTTTTCCTTTGACCTTTGCTGACAAGATGAAACATTTCTACTTTTTTGTTTGTTTGTTTTGTTTTGTTTTTTAATGTCCATGTGACCAGACTTACCGGTAACTTTTTTAGAGCCAAGCATACATCTGCTGTTTGTGGACCAAAAGGCTCTGAGGTTTCTAATAATCATTAATACTGATTCCTTCAGTAGTAGTTATACCATCCATCCATCCACCCATCCATCCATCCATCCATCCAACCCCCCATACACA
>JBBPBX010031007.1:0-20790 GCA_038048925.1 Garcialebias charrua | reverse complement strand
TATATTTAAAACAATTCAGTTTTGATCATTTTCTTAAATGTACACAGTGACTTGGCTCTCCAGACCATTCCACAATCCAATTCCCTGGACTGAGGTGGACCGTCCCTTCAAACTAGTTCTGTATTTTGGTTTTACAAATACATGTATCTCTGTTCCCTTAAGATTATAACAACTTTGTCTTTTAACAAAATGTACTTGGATATTTAAAGGTAATGTGTTATTCTGAGCCCTATACATAACTGATAAAATATTATAATCTACCAAATCATGGAACTTCAATAACTTTAGTTGATAAAATAATGTATTTGATGGATGCCAGTAATGCTTTCTGGTGATTATTCTTACAGCTCTTTTCTGTAAAACAAAAATAGGCTTTTTAATTGTTTTACAAGCTTTCCCCCAAACATCAATACCACAGATTAAGTGTGGAACAGTGATTGTGTTATACAAAAAATACAGCGCTCTATCATTTAATAAGTCTCTGATTTTGTACAGTACTTCAATAGATTTAGATAGTTTTATTCTTACAGAATGTATGTGTTGTTTCCATGTCAGTTTGTCATCATTGATGACACCCAAGAACTTCACCTCATTCACTCTACAAATCTCAACACCCTCAATTTTAAATGGAACATCAACAGTTCTTTTCATTACTGAATATCATGTAATTAGTTAAAACTGAACATAACTTTATAATTCAATATTATTAGCAGCAGTAGTTAGTTGTATTAGCAGTAGTAGTAGGTTGAAAACTTTTAAATAAACAAAATAAACTAATAAGCACCCAGTGTATTGCTCATCAGAAGCCTTTCATAAGCCAGTGCCAAATATTTTTTTCACGACTAAATTCTCTGACAGGCATTTTATATTATTTACAATTACTAATGTAATGTAACAATAAAAATCTGTTTACTTGCCTTTTTACTTCCTAAACACAAAATAAATATCAAATTAACAGTCTACTCAAATAAATGTTATTCCACTGGGACCACAATGACATCACAATTTCCTCATAAAAAAAAAAAAGTTGAATCTGGTCCTCTGGACATCCCAAAAAACAAAACAAAAAAAGTGTAGAAACGTTCCGTCGTAGGAACGACAAAACGTTTCTACAAAATAAAAAAAAAATAAAAAATTAAATGTCCAGATGACCAGATTTTACTTTTTTTTTCTACCTGGATTTTTGAGCATACATCAGGAAATTTCCTCATTCCTTTGTCTTACCTTTGCCATATTCAGTTAGTTAAACTATGATCTGAGTTTTTATTTATTTATTTATTTATTTATTTATTTATTTATTTATTTTCAGTGTCAGGTTTCTTATTGGAGCCGGACGCTTATTGCACACTAAAAGCAATCCGCTTATAGCTCCCTTCTCTTACCATCTTGATTGCTCACTTTAAATTAATGGCACCTGGCACACACTGTGCATGCTCAGTGAGTTCTTATTCCTGGTCTGTCATAGTTTTTGTTATGGCTAGATTAGGCTGTTTCTCATGGGGCGGCCGTGGCGTAGTGGTAATGTCAGTCGTCCCCCGATCAGAAGGTTGGCGGTTCGAATCCCGGTTCCCCACACCATGTGTCGTTGTGTCCTTGGGCAAGACACTTAACCCCAAGTTGCTCCCGGTAGGACTGGAAAGCACCTTGCATGGTAGTCTGCCGCTACCGGTGTATGAATGTGTGTAGCATTCAATGTGTGTAGCACTTTGAGATTTTCACTAATGAAAAGTGCGTTATAAATTGAATTCATTATTATTATTATTTCTCTGTCCTTATAAAAGTTGCTGCCATTCCACTCCTGCTACTGGGAAGCAAAGCTTGATCATCAATTGATATTGGGGAGCAGCTTCGGATGTTATCAGTCCATTAAATGGCCATTATTAGTTGTTATCATCCCCATATGCAGCGGTGAAACTGTCCCACCTACCTCCTAGTAGGTTTAAAGGTATGCTATTATCGTTATTATCGCTGATAATAGGCAGCTTGTTGCCGGGGTAAACCAGGAAGTGTCTTTTTTTGGTTCCCCTGATGCATGCTCAATAACCCAGGTAGAAAAATCCAAAAAAGCTAAGTCTGGTCCATCGTTAGGCTGATGGTCCTCCTTGATCATGTGAGCAGTTGGTTTCGGCTGTCATCAGCCAACTGGTTGATCCACTGTGGGAGGGTGCTATTTATAAGACTGAGCTGAACACAGCTTCTCAGACTGAGGAAGTCTTTCGGACGAAAGATGAAACGTTTCTACAGTTTTTTTTTTGCTTTGTTTTGTTTTGTTTTTTTGAATGTCCAGAGGACCAGACTTAGCTTTTTTGGATCTTTTTTTGGTTGTTTTTCAGCTTATATAACCCTTTTCCTAAACCTAACCTTACACCTGACCCAGAGGATCAACCAAAAAAAAAAACTTAACCCGCTTACCCTTGTGCCTGAACCTAACCAAGACCCTAAACCTAACACCAGACCTTTTACTCTAAACCTAACCACGTGAAGCTATTATGAACGCTAACAAAGCTAAAAACGGAGCCTATTATCATCGCTGCCTATGCTAACAATGTACCTTTAAACATACTAGGAAGTACAGGAGGGGCAGTCTGACCGCTACATATGGGGATGATAATAACTATTTTTTTATTTTTATTTTTTTTTATTATTATTATTTTTTTTGCAAAATCAACTAAATACATGTACAAATCAAACCACTGTGAAAAACAAAAAACTCACAAAATAAAATAAATCAGAACCAGAACCAAAAACAAACCAAAAACAAAAAACAACAACGACAACAATCTAGATTTTTTTCTAACATCATTTTACAAGTATTCATTCATCAAACAGCTGTATTTACATTGTTGTGTGTGCCACATCGAAATTGGGTCCATTTCTCCCATTGTTTATCATATTTAAGTCCTTTCAATCTAAGATTATTTGTGATTTTTTTCCATTGTTGAAATTTCCTCCACAATCCTCATCCACTCTTCTTGGTTAGGTGGATCTGGCTTCAACCATCTTTTTGTTATTGCCTTTTTACTAGCAGCCAGGATTACCTTTGTCAAAAACATATCTTCCTTCCTCACTACATCCATTATATTCCCCAAGTACATTACTAGACATGTATTTGGAATTGCATAACCCAAAATTTTAGACAATGTTGACCTTACTTGTTTCCAGTATCCAGTTATTTTCAAGAATCAAGAATCAAGAATCAAGAAGGTTTATTAACATTGCATCAATTTTCACCAATACAACGTAAATATGTAGTTGCAGCATCCAGGAGAGAGAATGAGTGCAAAAAGCTGCAGCTCAACAAAGCACATGACATGTTTATCAACACATGATATGTTTATCAACACATGATATGCTCATAGCGCGGCCAGTCCCAATCTGTCCCCAGATGAAGGTCAAAAGCAGGAAAACAGGCAGAGACACGGGGATTCACAGCATTGATATTAAAAAAAGATGAATCACATTTTGTCTTCAAGACACCGCGTGATCCAGTAAAAACCATATCAGAAAGCACATTTAGTTACAATAACAAATGGAGAGACGGCAGGCAAGGAGATAGAGTCTGTGAGTAATTTCAGACAAACACAGAGTTCAGCAGATGTGCAGCTGGGTGTTATCTGAGGCTTCACAGAAATCTCTGGGGAGGGGGAGGGGGGGGGACTCTTCAGCTCCACACTCCAGGAGAATGGCTTCCCACAGCCTACTTTTCAAGGACATGTGCAGAAGCCAGATAATGTTCTTGTTTGTTATCCAATAGACCACAGTGTTCTTTTCCACTGCCGCCTTCAAGTCTGTGGTGCTGTTTCATGGCCGAAAGAAATCCAAATATGTGGTTCTGCTCCGCTCCGCTTCATGAACTTCCATCTGTCCCTTGATTGATCCGGGGTGGCTGTAAACAAGTCCCAAAACGGACAGCAGGTGCGCGGTGGTCCACCACTGCTCCAAGCGAGCGATTGAGCTCATACAACAGCTGGGATGAGGAGCTCACGGCCCGGTTCAGAGAATTTTGCTGATCAGGTAGTGCCGACAGCGCGCTGATAGCTGCCGAAGCCTCCCTCAGCTTCCAGTAACAAACAACTCCGCTTACGCCAAAAAACAGAGCAGTTGCTACCAATAATCCAATTTTTGTACAACTACAAAAAATATGTGAGTGATTGGCTTCTACTTCTCTACATCTCCAACATTCTTGTAATGTAGAAGTCTGTTTGCTTTTAATTTTAGGTGTTATAAAAAACCTTGTTAGATTTTTCCAACAAAACTCCCTCCATGAGAGGGAATTTGTTGTACTCTGCTGAATTTTACACATTTGGAACCATTCTTCATCTTGTATAGTAATCTTCAGTTCTGTTTCCCATTTCTTTTTCAGATACAGTGTTGTTTCCTCTCTACATTCCCCCAAAGAATTATAAAAAGCCGAGATGGGTTTGACTTTTTTTTGTAAATACGAGTCTATCACTACTCCAATGACACCATAATTTGTGTTGATTAATTTTTGTTTAATTTGCTTTGTGTAGTAGTCTCTTATTTGTAAATACCTAAAAAAGTCTCTATCTTCTAAATCATATTTTAATTTTAATTCTTGAAAACTCATTAATTGTCCATTTTTCAAAAGAGTAAAAATTGTAGTGATTCCTTTTATTTCCCACTGTTTGAATACTTGATCCATTTGTCCTGGTTTAAACTTGGTATCATACCTGAACCATTTCAACAGCAGAGACTTGTCTTTTAATTTATATTTTTCTATAACAGAGTACCATGTTTCTAAAGTGAATTTTAGAATTGTATTCATTTTATCCATGAGAGATGCTGCCAGCAGTTTATCAGATATAAGAATTTGAATTTTATACCCTTGTATTTCTCTTTCGATTTCTTTCCATCTAGATTCATATTCCGGTCTACACCAACAAGCAAGCGGTCTTAGTTGAGCTGCAATAAAGTAATTTTTCAAGTTGGGCAGGGCCATTCCTCCTTTGTTCCTTGGGAGCTGCAAAGTTGCGTATTTTATTCGTGGTTTTTTTCCACTCCATATGAATCTTGAAATCATTTTATCCCACGCTTTGAATCTGCTTTGTGGGACAGGAATTGGAAGTGACTGAAACAAATACATCAGTCTGGGAAGAATATTCATTTTAATCATTTGTATTCGAGAACTAAAATCTGTTGGCAAGGTATACCACCTATCCAAGTCTTTTTTAATATCACCTTCAATTTTGTTATAATTTGCATCAAATGTTGTAGGGAATGTCTTGGTCAAGATTACACCTAAGTATTTAAGAGATTCAGCATTCCACTTCAATTTATATTTTGTTCTGATTTTCTGAGAGGGCAAATAGTTGAATGATAATATTTGTGTCTTAGATATATTTATTCTATAGCCGGAATAATGCTCATATGTTTGAAATAAATCCATTAAATTTGCAAAGCAGAGTTCTGGATTCTGGAGGAAGATCATAACATCGTCAGCAAAAAGTCCTATGCGATGCTCTTCTCCTGCTATTGTAACACCCTGTATGTTTGCACTTTGTCTTACTGCTTGTGCAAGAGGCTCAGCATACAAGGCAAAAAGCAAGGGAGATAACACACACCCCTGCTTAGTTCCCTTTTCAAGCTGTATCCTGTTTGATAAGCTGCCATTTACCTTGATTCTGGCTGTAGGTTTATTATATAGTGTTTTTATGCACTGAACCGAGTCATCCTTAAATCCAAAACGTTTCAACACTTCATACAAAAACGTCCAGCTTACACTGTCAAATGCTTTTTCTTGGTCCAAACTAATTAAAATTGACTTAATTCTATTGTTTTGGACATGGTCAATAATGTGGAGTGTTCTCCTTATATTATCTTGGGTTTGACGTCCTTTAATGAAACCGGTTTGATCTACATCGATCAAGTCTGGTAGAAAGGTCTCAAGCCTCTTACTGATTATTGAAGTATATATCTTATAATCCACATTCATTAATGATATGGGCCTATAGTTCTTGCATTGTTCCTTATCTCCGCCCTGTTTGGGTAAAATTGTAATAATTGACTCCCTCCATGATGGAGGAGCCATTACATCCTTAAGAGTCCAGTTAAAACATGCATTAAGCAAAGGTTTGAGTTCCTCCTTAAAAACTTTATAGAATTCAGATGGAAACCCATCACTGCCAGGTGATTTGTTTGTTTTTTGTTTACCTATCGCAGCTTCAATCTCTTTATCTGTGATTTTTGACATAATAAGTTTATTCTGAGCTTCCCCAATATTAGGTAGGTCAAGTGCATCGAGGAATTGTCTGATTGCTTCCTTATCTGCCGCTGGATGTTGAGAGTATAGTTTTGTGTAATATTTTTCAAACTCATTCTCTATTTCATTTGGTTTATAATATAAGTGGTTACTATCCCCATCTCTAATTTTACTTACTATCATGGATTCTTGTTGTTTACGCAGCCTCCTTGCCAACAGCTTAGTTGCTTTTGGTCCCAGTTCATAATAGCTTTGTTTAGCAAATCTAGCTTTCTTCTCAATTTCTTCCCCAAGGATCTCATTAATTTCTTTTCTGATTACTTCTATTTGTTTTAGGATTGAATGACTTCCTGTTTGTTTGTGTTCTTCCTCAAGGGATTTAAGTTTTTCTGTTTTATTTTTATATGTAATCATTCTTATACGTTTTTGCGCCGCTGTAAGGGCAATCAACTTTCCCCTCAAAACTGCTTTCAGTGCATCCCAAAGCATGGCTGGATTCACATCTCCTGTATCATTTTCTTCAATGAATCGTTTGATTTCTTCCTTAATTTGTTTTATATTATCTTCCTTGTTTAAGATACTCAAGTTAAGTCTCCATACCGTATTTATTTTCCTGTTATCAAGGTTAATTTTTAGACTAATCATGTTATGGTCTGAAACATCTGCTACCTCAATCTTGCATTCTGTTACATTATGAATTTCTTCTGTATTGATCAGAAAGTAGTCAATTCTTGAATACACTTTATGTGGAACTGAGTAGTGTGTGTAGTCCTTCACTTGAGGGTGAAGTGTCCTCCACACATCCACCAGCCCCACTTCTTGTATCATTGCATTCAATAGTTTTGTCTTACAGCTCTTACAGTTTTTGACACTAGTTGTGTCCATGCTCCTATTCAAAACCACGTTGAAATCACCGACACAGATCAGAAGTCCTACAGTTTCCTGGGCTACTAAATTAAAGACATCTTTAAAGAATTCTTTCTGACATTCCGGTGGAGCATAAACATTGACGAGGGTGACTAGTTTATTTTCCAACCTTCCTTTAAGTAACACATATCTTCCCTCTTTATCTATCATCTCTTTATAACATTCAAAGTGTACCACATTTGAAATCAGAATAGCAACTCCCCTTTTTTTACTTGGTCTGTATGAACTATAGAAAGTGTTCCTATAGCCCAATCTTTTTAATTTTTCATGCTCCTGTGAAGGCAGGTGAGTCTCCTGCAAGAAGGCCACCTGAGCTTTTTCTTTTCTAAGCTTGGACAAAACCTTACTTCTTTTAATTGGACTGTTTAACCCATTTACATTTAGTGACACCACCTTAATATTATTCCAAGTCATATAAGCTGAAATGTATATTTGAACTCTCCAGACTGAACAAAGAGGCCTGAACAGGCCTTCTAAACTCAAATATATCCACACCACAATGAAACATAACATAAAAACATAAAACAAACTTACATTCCGGGGTAATTCTTACCCCCCCAAAGTCCCCGTTGGCAGGCTGAAGGGTTAATCTCTGCAAAGAGGGCCCCTCTCTGGAGGTGAGACACACCGTTTCACCCATCCAAAAGTCCAACGTCATCCGACGGCATTATTTACCATTCAAAATAAGTTTTTCCTGTTATATCTAACTAAATTTTAATTATTCATCAACACTCCACTTTTATATGTCACTGAAAATCAACAATTTATCCTTTGAGTTTTTACATACCCCGCTTAATATTGACTCACGTCATCCATATGCGTCTTGTTTACTGTCCGGCGGGTTGCCATGTTGTCATTCGCGAAATGCGCTCCACTTCCTTGTCCATCTCCGCTGAGCTGGAGCCGGGTAGCTGCATATTGTATCCTCTGCTCCTTATCCTTTTGAGTTTTTACATACCCAGCTTAATATTGACTCGGGTCATCCATATGTGTCTTGTTTACTGTCCGGCGGGTTGCCATGTTGTCATTCGCGAAATGCGCTCTGCTTCCTTGTCCATCTCTGCTGAGCTGGAGCCGGGTAACGGCACTGTGTACCCTCTGCTCCCCATCTCCAACGCCGCTTCATGTGCGCTGCCATACGTCCGCACTCCTGTGCTCCAGTGGATGCGTATTTTATCCAACGGTGTCTGGAACCGTACACCTTTCTCCTTTAAAGCTTTTTTTATGTGAGTATACTCTCTGCGCTTTTGAACCACTTCTGTTGCGTAATCATGATCAAACGAGAGTCGCTGTCCTTCATACATGATTTTATCAGCCCAAGCCTTTTTCAATATGCTCTCTTTAGTGATGTAGTCCTGAAAATTTATTATTATTGACCTCGGTGGAGCACTTTGACCCGGCTTTTGCGTCAATGCTCTGTGCGCTCGCTGTATATGCAGGTCCATGTCTTCAGGGAGCATAAGTGTGGCTTTTAGCAACTTGTCCACATACCGGGGCATGGAGTCTTCCTCTTTTCCTTCAGGGATTCCATACAAACGGATATTATTCCTTCTAGATCTCCCTTCTAGATCCGTTAATTTACTTTGTGTCTCCTTGTGGCTTTTCATTACTTTAACCAGTGCGTCCTTCATGGCTGTAGTCAGTGTCTCCGACTCAGCTGCTCTGGCTTCAGCTCCAATCAGCCTGTTTTCCAGTTTGTTGATTTTCTCGGTGTTAGCAGAAATGCTCTGGTACATTTCACTTTTTAGTTCTTTCAGCTCTGTTTTCATGTCTTCTTTAATTTCTTCTTTTAATCTTTGGAATTCCTGTTTGTTTTCTTTTCGGAATTCGCATAGTTCAGTCTTAATTGCTTGCAGCATCACGCAAACATTTTCCTCTTGAGGTTGCTTCTCTTCCATTTTCTTCTCTTCTTGTTGCTTTTCTCGTTTTGTTCGACTCCTAGTTGTTGTTACCCTTTTCATTCCAGTATGGTTTGTGGAATGTGCCGATTTTATCTTGAATTTAAAAGTTTTTAGCTCAATTGCCGTCGGCCACTCTAAACTATGCGACCATCTTGATTGCCCGATAATAACTAATAACGGCCATTTAATGGTTGATAATGTTCGAAGTGGGTGTATTGGGGCATCAGTATGAGCATCTGCCATCTCATGAGTCAGGCCTCTTCCTATGAGTTCCAACTCACTCTCTTCATATAATTTATTTGCCTCTAGGCTGATAATTACCACAACTACATCCACAACACTGCCGTTCACAAGCTGCTCCAATGCTGTCCCATTTTCCCCCACTCAGATACTTTTTATTGGCATGTATGCTTTTGGTTTCAGCGTTCAGATGAAGCATTCAGTATCTATCTATATGTAGATACAGTAGATACATGTACAATGGTAGCTATATGTTTCTAGCAAAATGTGTTTTGGATTTGTGTGCTTCCAAGTTCCTTTCCTCAAAAAGATCTGGTTGTATTCCACGAACAATCTTTCTTAGAGTGCCATCCCACAGAACAAGGTCTCCCATAATTTGTACACTCTGTCAAGCAGGATTTCTTTCCCTGTGATTGATCAGCAGCTCAATTTCCTTTGATCTCTTTAGATTTTCCATATTGATTATTGGGAAGAATTTCTTAATCGCTTTACATTGACAATTTTGTTCACTGTAGCAATCCATCCATCCATCCATCCATCCATCATCTTTACCTGCTTCTTTCTTTTTTGTGTCACAGGGGTCACTGGTGCCCATATTGGCCATCACTGTGTGAGAGTAGGGGTACACCCTGGACAGGTCTCCAGTCTATCACAGGGCCACATAGAGACATACGAGACATACCTACAACCTTTCACTATCTCACTCTAGGGACAATTTAGAGTTACCGATCAGCCTAATATACATGTTTTTGATCTGTGGGAGGAAACCGGAGTACAGTAGTCCCTCGTCTATCTAGTTCAAGTAAACTTTATTGTCATTACCATCTCATGTTGTACATGAGATGGAATGAAATTATGTACACAAGTAGTAGTAGCAGTTTATTTTAGTATTTACTGTATTAGTAGTGGTAGTAGCAACAGTTTATTTTAGTATTTACCAAAGTAGTAGTGGGCAGCCCGGTAACACATTTGGTAGAGTTGTTGCCTCTCAGTGAGCAGGTTACGCTGGTTCAAATACCAGTCAGGGGGCTTTTCTGGGTGGATTTTCATGTTCTCTTCGTGCATGCGTGGGGTTTCTCCGTAAGCTCTGGTTTCCACCCACAGACCAACAACATTCATGTTAGGCTGATTGGTAACTCTAAATTGTCCCCAGGTGGGGGGGAGAGAGGGAAGGGTTGTTTGTCTCCTTTGCCTCAATAACCGTGTTTCCATCTATTTTCAATTCGAATTTTGAGCGAATTTTTGAAAATTCGCAAAAATGTAAATAAAAATTAATGCGAATCAGAAGTGTTTCCTTCAACTGGCTTGAAGCGAATCCACCGGGCCACGCAAAGCGGCATTACGTCAGACGTCAGCGTTACGCACGTCTACAATAAACAGGAAGTAGCGGTTGAAAACAGGAACCGAACCACACATCTCGGCAAAATGGAGAGAATATAATAATAATAATAATAATAATTAATTCAATTTATAACGCACTTTTCATTACTGAAAATCTCAAAGTGCTACACATATATTGAATGCTACACACATTCATAAACCGGTGGCGGCAGACTACCATGTAAGGTGCTTTCCAGTCCTACCAGGACTGAATATTTCAGGAATGTGTTGCTATCGGGTAAGTTGTATTTATTCGGTCATGCCAACTAGTTTTAGCGATGTTACAGCGGAAACAGCTGATCAGTCACAAGACGTGAATGTTCGCTACGTCAGAACTGAGTCAGCAAATAATAATAATAATAATAATCATAATGAATTCAATTTATAACGCACTTTTCATTAATGAAAATCTCAAAGTGCTACAAAGTGCAACAGAATTAAATGTCAATAAAACAAGTAAACAAGTAAAATCAATAACAGTATCAACTAAGATCAAAAGTAGAATCATGAGGAGGTAGAGTATGCTCGGTTGAAAAGAAAGGTCTTCAAGCCGCTCTTAAAGTCAACCACAGACTGTGGGACCCTCAGACAGTCAGGAAGAGAGTTCCACAGGCGGGGGGCAGCCACACTGAAAGCCCGGTCTCCCATGGTCCTTAATTTGGTTCTCGGAATGTGAAGGAGATTACTGTTCTGTGACCGCAGCGAACCGGGTGGATGAGTATGGAATAAGAATATCCTTCAGATAATCTGGTGAAGTTCCGTGTAAGCATTGATGTGTAATGAGAGCAGTTTTGTACTGAATTCTGTAGGCGACAGGAAGCCAATGAAGGTTATGGAGAATGGGCGTAATATGTTCAAATTTACGAACTCTCAACAAGATCCTTGCTGCACTGTTTTGAATATATTGAAGTTTCTGAAGGTTTTTGCCAGGGATTCCAACAAACAGGGAGTTGCAGTAGTCGAGCCTGGAGGAGACAAAAGCATGGACGAGCTTCTCAGCATCGGAAAAAGTTAGGGATGGGCGAAGTCTGGAGATGTTTCGAAGATGGAAGAAGCAAGTTTTAAACAGAAGCTTAATGTGATTTTCAAATGTAAGATTGGAGTCCATTTTTATTCCAAGATTAGTAACAGAGGTGGAGAGGGGGATGTCTTGTCCAGAAAAGGAAAGTGTTGTTATAGGAGATGTTTGTACCTGGTGAGGGGTGCCAATCAGTATGGCCTCAGTCTTGGAGCAGTTTAATTGAAGAAAGTTCTGATTCATCCATGCCCTAATTGCCTCCAGGCAGGCAGAGAGGGCAGTGAGTGAAGATGGAGATGACAAGGTGGAAGATGAGGATGCTCCAGTCCTGATGTAAAGCTGTGTATCGTCGGCATAACAGTGAAAAGAAATGTTGAACTGATTAATAATTTGACCTAAAGGCAGCATGTAAAGGGAAAACAGCAGGGGCCCCAGAACCGACCCCTGAGGGACACCACAGGAGACACAGACTGTCTGGGACGTGGCGTTGCCAAGACTAACACATTCCAGCCTATTGGAGAGGAAAGATTTGAACCAGTCCAGGACGGTGTCGCAGAGACCGACCTCCACATGAAGACGGTGGAGGAGGATACTATGGTCCACAGTGTCGAAGGCTGCAGTGAGGTCAAGGAGGACAAGGATGGAGGGAGAGCCAGTGTCAGCAGCCAAGAGGACATCATTGGTAACCCTCAGCAATGCAGTCTCTGTACTGTGAGCTGCCCTGAATCCAGACTGGAACTTCTCATACAGGGAGTGTTGTTGTAGGTGGTCCTGCAGCTGAGCAGCAACAGCTTTTTCCAGCACTTTAGACAGAAAAGGGAGGTGTGAAATTGGGCGGTAATTAGAAAAAATGTCGGGATCCAAATTAGATTTTTTCAGAAGAGGCCTAATGATGGCAGTTTTTAGAGGCAGTGGAACATGACCAGATTGTAGAGACTGATTTATTATTTGAGTGATTAGTGGGCCTATTGCAGAGTGATTGGTTTTTATGAGAGACGAGGGGAAAGGATCCAGGGCGCAGGATGAAGGCTTCATTTTCTTGATGATGGCCTCCACCTCACTCTGAACAACTTCGTCAAAGCTGTTTAGGGTCCCAGAATGCAGACGGGTAGGTGGCACACTGAGAACAGGGAGGTTGTGGAGCTGAGATCTGATAGTGTCAACTTTGGTTTTAAAAGATGAAAGAAACAGGTCGCATTTTTGAGCAGAGTCCTCAAGAGTTTGTTTAATGGGATTAAGCAGACGAGTTATTGTGGAGAAGAGCTGTTTAGAGTTTCCAGGGCAGGTGTTGATGATGTTAGAATAATATTTGGAGCGTGCTTCTTTAAGAGAATAGGCGTACGCTTTCTGATGTTCTTTATATGCCTGCTTATGCACAGAGAGACCAGATGATTTTACACGTCTCTCAATAGCACGGCCAGTTGCCTTCATCTTGCGCAGCTCATCAGTGTACCAAGGGGCTGAACGCGAGAAAGACACCAGTCTTGTCTTCAAGGGGGCGTGTAGGTCCAGGAGCTCCCGAAGAGATTGGTTGTAGTAATCCACAGAGTCATCTGCAGAAGGATGATTGACAGCGCTCAGGGTGTGAAGATCAGCAGACAGAACATCAGGGGAAATGTTTTTAAGGTCACGGAACTGGATGGGTCGTTTTGGGTTTGAAGCAGGCGAAGATGAAGGCACTTCCAGGGAGATGACCCTGTGGTCTGAGACACCCAGGTCATATACAGATAAGTTATTGATGAGTACAGTGTCTGTAATCACCAAATCCAGAGTATGCCCCCTGCTGTGCGTAGGGGCGTCAACATGTTGAGTGAGATTAAGAGAGTCCAGAAGAGACTTAAAATCTGTTGCCAGAGGTGAAGAAGAATTGTCCACGTGGATATTTAAGTCGCCAAGAAAAATAGTCTTCACAGGGGAGGTGCAGAAAAAAGTGAGGAGGTCATGCATCTCTGAGTTAAATGAAACATGCGGTTTGGGAGGTCTATAAATTAATATAACATTCATCAGGAGTGGGGCTTTGAAGCTGAAAGCCAGACATTCAAAAGAAGAAAAGTCCTGAGAAGACAGATGAGACAATTTTAAATTACTGCGATAAATTACCGCCAGACCACCACCGCGGCCAGTGCTGCGGGCTCTCTGCAGATAACTGTATCCAGAGGGACACGCCTCATTCAGAGAACTGAACACATCTGGTTGATGCCAAGTCTCTGTAAGACACATGAGGTCCAAGTCCTTCTCCAGAATGTGATCATGAATTAAACATGACTTGTTGGATAGTGACTGCACATTGAAAAGTTCTAATTTAATACCAGTTGGAATAGGAGCTTTTTGAACCGGTTTAAGCAGACTGAAGTCCACTCCACGTTTTCCTCGCCACTTCGTGCGCAGTGGACTACAAGGACTACAAGGGCCTACAGACGCAGCGTTCTGATGACGACGTCGAGGTGCGACGCGTGCGACACGTCTTTCAGCCCAGACAGCACTAATCGAATCCGAGTTCGCTTGAGAATAAACGGTTTTCTTTCGAGAGCTTCTATGGATGTAACGAGGTCTACGCAGAAGTCCCAGTTGTTTGATGGTGGAAACAGAAGGAGGAATGGAGCAGTTGTTAAGTTCAAACAACTGCGAATCAGAATACGTCAACATCCACGAGCCGGTGGAGGCTAGTACAGAGCTAGCCGCTAGCAGCAGGCCCACGGCTCCGAAAAAGATATACAAGAAGCAGAGAGATGTAACTCGAATGAGCATTACCTCGAAGGAGTACAGGAGAGAGTCCAGAACAGTCCAGAGGACACAGGAAGTTGAGAGAGGCAGCAGGTAAGCGAACAATAAGTGCAGCTACGTGGTTCTCGAAGCTAAATTCGTGTTGAAGCTAGCGGGAGCTAGCAGCTCCTACTATTAAAATTCCGGTTAGACTAGTAAAGTTTTCTATCTAATGAATCCAGCAAACAAGTCAAATCTTGGCTTCGCCACGATCTCCCATCCTGAGCAAGCACAATGGCATCAGTGGAAAGGAAAAACTCCCTTTTAGAAGGAAGAAACCTCTAGCAGAACCAGGCTCAGGACAAGCGGTCATCTGCTTTGACCGGCAACTTATAATGTTTGCAGATCCACAACGCAGTCAGAAAGGACAGTTGCTCTAAAACTTAATCACAGAAAGGTAGAAAGGTAGAAATGTCCGCGTCCGTTCACACAGGTGCTGTACACAGGCTTGCTCCTGTCGCACTCTGCGTTCAAGAAAGGTAGAAAGGTTCAAAGAAAGGTAGAAATGTCTGCGTCCGTTCACACAGGTGCTGTACACAGGCTCGCGCCTGTCGCATTCTGCGTTCAAGAAAGGTAGAAAGGTTCAAAGAAAGGTAGAAATGTCCGCGTCCGTTCACACAGGTGCTGTACACAGGCTCACGCCTGTCGCACTCTGCGTTCAAGAAAGGTAGAAAGGTAGAAATGTCCGTGTCTGCTCGCACAGGTGCTGTGCACAGGTGCTGTACACAGGCTTGCGCCTGTCACACTCTGTCGCACTCTGTGTTCCAGAAAGGTAAAAAGGTAGAAATGTCCAACAAGGCTCGGTGAAAAAATAGCAGAAAGTAACAAAAAAAAGGCTAAAGGAGCAAAAAGTAAGAGGAGCAACGGCAGCCAGGGTACGCCCGCGTCCGCTCACAGGTGCTCTGTCACAGGTGCTCTGGGAAATCTGTTTCCATCTCTCATATTGCGCATCAGCTCTGTTTCGAAAAACCCAAAAACCACCTCAAGCGAGCGTATCAACTTTTTTGCGAATTAGAGGAAGTTAATTCTAATCGTGCCGTTTCCATTCACCTTTTCTGATGCGATACTTCAAAATGTGCATCAAGAAACCTTGATGGAAACACGGCTTATGTGGCCCTGTGATAGACTTGCGACTTGTCCAGGGTGTACCCCGCCTCTTGTACAGTGATAGTTGGACATGAGCACCAGTGACCCCTACAACCAAAAAAGGAAGAAACGGTTAAAGATAATGGATGGATGTAGTAGTAGTTTGTTTTAGAATTTATACTTGTATATATATTAGGGCTAGAAATAGTCGGACTCACCTCAACGCATGGCTCTGGCTCTGGAACCAGTTTTCTTGAGAGGGGTTGGACACTCTTCTACTCTGGAGTTTCCCCTGGTGAGAGACACCGAGCAGGAGTGGGCATACTTCTTGCCCCCCATCTTGGTGCCTATACATTGGGGTTCACCCCGGTGAACGAGAGGGTAGCCTCCCTTCGCCTACGTGTGGGGGGACGGGCTCTGACTGTTGTTTGTGCCTATGCGCCAAACGGCAGCGCAGATTACCCACCCTTTTTGGAGTCCTTGGAGGGGGTATTGGAGAGTGCGCCTCCTGGGGACTCCCTTGTTCTGCTGGGGGACTTCAACGCTCACGTGGGCAATGACAGTGAGACCTGGAGGGGTGTGGTTGGGAGGAACGGCCCCCCTGATCTGAACCCGAGTGGTGTTTTGTTGTTGGACTTCTGTGCTCGTCATGGATTGTCCATAACGAACACCATGTTCAGGCATAAGGGTGTACATATGTGCTCTTGGCACCAGGACACCCTAGGTCGCAGTTCGATGATCGACTTTGTTGTCGTCTCATCTGATCTGCGGCCGCATGTCCTGGACACTCGGGTGAAGAGAGGGGCGGAGCTGTCAACTGACCACTACCTGGTGGTGAGTTGGCTCCGATGGTGGGGGAGGATGCCGGTCAGACCTGGCAGACCCAAACGTATTGTGAGGGTCTGCTGGGAACGTCTGGCAGAGTCTCCCGTAAGACGGAGCTTTAACTCCCACCTCCGGGAGAGCTTTGAACACGTTCCGAGGGAGGCGGGGGACATTGAGTCCGAGTGGGCCATGTTCCGCGCCTCTATTGTCGAGGCAGCTTATCAGAGTTGTGGCCGCAAGGTTGTTGGTGCCTGTCGTGGTGGCAACCCTCGAACCCGGTGGTGGACACCGGCGGTGAGGGATGCTGTCAGGCTGAAGAAGGAGTCCTATTGGGCCTTTTTGGCCTGTGGGACCCCGGAAGCAGCAGATAGGTACCGACAGTCCAAGCGGCATGCGGCTCGGGTGGTTGCTGAGGCAAAAACTCGGGCGTGGGAGGAGTTCGGAGAGGCCATGGAGAATGACTTCCGTACGGCTTCGAGGCGATTCTGGTCCACCATCCGGCGTCTCAGGGGGGGAAAGCGGTACGCGACCAACACCATTTATGGTGGGGATGGCGTGCTGTTGACCTCAACTCGGGATGTTGTGAGTCGGTGGGCGGAGTACTTCGAAGACCTCCTCAATCCTACTGGCACGTCTTCCACTGAGGAAGCGGAGCCTGGGGACTTTGGGTCGGGCTCTCCAATCTCTGGAGCTGAGGTCACCGAGGTGGTTAAAAAGCTCTGCGGTGGCAGGGCTCCAGGGGTGGATGAGATTCGCCCTGAGTTCCTTAGGGCTCTGGATGTTGTGGGGTTGTGTTGGCTTACGCGACTCTGCAATATCGCGTGGACATCGGGGGCAGTTCCCTTGGATTGGCAGACTGGGGTGGTGGTTCCCCTATTCAAAAAGGGGGACCGTAGGGTGTGTTCCAACTATAGGGGGATCACACTCTTAAGCCTCCCTGGTAAGGTCTATTCAGGGGTTCTGGAGAGGAGGGTCCGTCGGATAGTCGAACCTCGGATTCAGGAGGAGCAGTGTGGTTTTCGTGCTGGTCGTGGAACACTGGACCAGCTCTACACCCTCAACAGGGTCCTGGAGGGCGCGTGGGAGTTTGCCCAACCAGTTTACATGTGCTTTGTGGACTTGGAAAAGGCATTCGACCGCGTCCCTCGGGGGGTTCTGTGGGGGGTACTCCGGGAGTATGGGGTACCAGGCCCATTGATATGGGCTGTTAGGTCCCTGTACGACCGGTGTCAGAGCTTGGTCCGCATTGCCGGCAGTAAGTCAGGCTCGTTTCCAGTGAGAGTTGGACTCCGCCAAGGTTGCCCTTTGTCACCGATTCTGTTCATAACTTTTATGGACAGAATTTCTAGGCGCAGCCAAGGTGTTGAGAGGATCCGTTTTGGTGGCCTTAGAATCGCTTCTCTGTTTTTTGCAGATGATGTGGTCCTATTGGCTTCATCAGATCGTGATCTACAGCTTTCGCTGGAGCGGTTTGCAGCCGAGTGTGATGCGGCCGGGATGAGGATCAGTTCCTCCAAATCCGAGGCCATGGTCTTGAGCCGGAAAAGGGTAGCATGCCCTCTCCGGGTCGGGGATGAGGTCCTGCCCCAAGTGGAGGAGTTTAAGTATCTCGGGGTCTTGTTCACGAATGAGGGAAAACTGGAGCGTGAGATCGATAGGCGGATAGGTGCAGCATCCGCAGTGAAGCGGGCGCTGTACCGGTCTGTCGTGGTGAAGAGAGAGCTGAGTCGAAAGGCAAAGCTCTCAATTTACCGATCGATCTACGTTCCCACCCTCATCTATGGTCATGAGCTTTGGGTTGTGACCGAAAGAACGAGATCTCGGATACAAGCGGCTGAAATGAGTTTTCTCCGCAGGGTGTCTGGACTCTCCCTTAGAGATAGGGTGAGAAGCTCAGTCATCCGGGAGGGACTCGGAGTAGAGCCGCTGCTTCTCCACATCGAGAGGAGCCAGTTGAGGTGGCTCGGGCATCTGGTTAGGATGCCTCCTGGACGCCTCCCTGGTGAGGTGTTCCGGGCATGTCCCACCGGGAGGAGACCCAGAGGAAGACCCAGGACACGCTGGAGGGACTATGTTTCTCGGCTGGCCTGGGAACGCCTTGGGATTCCCCCAGAGGAGCTGCTCCATGTGGCTGGGGAGAGGGAAGTCTGGGCCTCCCTACTTAGGCTGCTACCCCCGCGACCTGACCCCGGATAAGCGGACGAAAATGGATGGATGGATGGATGGATGGATGGATATATATTAGGGCATTTAAAACACTTCCCACACTCTTGCAATGTTCTTCTCTTAAGCCTGCATCATTTTAACAACATACATATATGTAACTACTAAATTTGACTCACCAGGCTCTGCAGAACAGGAGCGGGTCTTGTTCTGGTTCGATTCTCTTCTGTTCTGACCGAGTGTTTTTTTGCAGACTTAATCATTAGCGACAAGCCCACAATCAATGTTGTCAATTTGTAATTCTACTAATTTTAACAACATACTTATATGTAGCTACTAAAATGTACAATGCTGGGCAGCGCTAATCCAAAAATTAGTTCCGCTATTTCTAAAGCACTAATTAATTAATTTAGGTCCGCAATTTCAAAAGCACTAATGTCTTATGAAAATTAGGGGAAGCTAAATTCTAAACCGCTATTTAAATTCAACAATTGGTAGCCAGCAAGTTATGCAATATTTGCACTACACTGCCAACTAGCGGTCCATATCCTAGATGTTATTACTGTTTTTCTCTTACATTTTGTTGTTGGATGTAACTGGGACCCCGTGTACATAATCTCATCTCATCACATGTACTACATGCGGTGCAAATGACAATAAAGACTCTCTGACTCTGACTCTGATAATAATATTGTTTGTAATAATAATCATTTTCTTTGAGTATAACCAATAGACAAAATACACACAACAAAACAGACCCTGATTACACCCAAGAGTTCTTTTTTTTCTATTTTAAATCAGTTCTTGAATCCCGGATGATTAAAGGTCCATCAATCAATAATCTGGTAGTTTGTAGTTCATGATCCAGGGTAATATGTCCAGAAAAAAACAAATAGTTTGGTGCAATTTAAGTCCTACCGCACAGCTGCGGTGATCCGGTAGCTTGCCATCCTGGGTGGGAACAGGGGGTGAAAAAAACCCTGACCTAAACAAGGTCATAAACAAAACAAAAATTAGCATTACTATATACACAGGACTAAACTGTTATCAAAAATAGTTAAACATTCACATAGTTAAACATTCACAAAAACAAATAAAATAATTCCAGCAGGTATTTTTCAAGAATCATTCAAATGTCCTGTTAAAGGTTCAGTCTGCAGTTTCTGCAGAACTGCAGCACTTGTAAAAAATTTCAACAGGCAAAGCATTCTGATCCCTCCCCCTCAGAGCCATATATGGCTCTGCTCTCCCATGGTCTGCTGAAATTCAAATTCAAGCTCTGTTTTTATTGGCTGATTCAAATTCAAGCTCTGTTTTTATTGGCTGGTTACAAACTCTGTTTTTATTGGCTGGTTAACGGCTGGTCACTTTTTCTTTTTAGAAATGCCTATTTACCACCTGGAGAAGCAAGGGGACAATATTTTTTTTTGGTTTTTTTCAGAGATTACCTCTCTAACATCAGTCTAGTGACAGAGTGAAGAAATATGTTAAAAATATATTGTTAGAAAAGTTACATATAGCAGCTTTAATAATAATAATACTAATAATAATAATGAATTCAATTTATAACGCACTTTTCATTAATGAAAATCTCAAAATGCTATTAAGCACCTTGGTCAATGCAAGGCATTGTAGGAAGGTGCTATACAAACAAAGTTTATTATTATTATTATAATTTCAATTCAAAGACTACATCAACAGTACAGATCAAATTAAAGTTACAGAGATCAAGTTTTAAAGTGCACTTCCAAGTTGTATCCAAGTTTAATTCATATAAGAGTCAATTAAGCTTAATTTACTTCAATATTGTTTCAAAAAACAAATAGTAATTTCTTTTTTCTTGCGCAACCCAAAATAAATTAAACCAATTCCAAATTTCTATAGGCAGTCAACAGATTTAATGAAAAGTAACTAAAATGATCCTAAAAGGATGAAATTACAAAAATCAAAAGATTTATTTAATACTTTACGTATATATATATTCTATTCGGCCACGAAATTAACAAAAAGAGAATGATCTTTTAATCACTAAGACCACTTTTAAATCTCAAATACACGGGCGTGTCGCCACCGCATTTCTATTTCATAAAAGGAACCCAAATACATAAAACGAACGACTCACCGTCGAGTGGTTGACACAAAACACCGAATACAATCCTCCGGCCGCGTTAATTTAGCTTGATACAGCGGGGTTCTCTCATGATTTATGAAGACGCCAAGCACAAGCAGCTAGCCACAACGTTAGCAGTTCAATAATGGCGGAGCCC
>JBBPBX010031006.1:0-16337 GCA_038048925.1 Garcialebias charrua | reverse complement strand
CCCCAGTCCATTCAATGTTTTAAGCTGCATTAATCAAAGGAATGACAGCCTGAACGAGCCAGATGAACAACATGGGACCAGTATCCAGGATGAAAACAAGAGTCCAGTTCATGAATGTAGTTAAATTGTTTTTAATAGTGTTCAGTTTCATTCTCAGTGTTTGTGTGACATACAGTTTGTGGTGTTGAATAAATAAATACAAAATAAACCTGGTGTCTTCATTTTCAACTTTAATAATACGCAACAAGGTGGATTCAGAAACCATTATTAACTAGACATTAATAATAATGTCTAGTTACAGAAAACAAAGTTCTGAGCTGCATGCATTCAGCTGCTGCAAAATAAAAATCAAAGAGAAATTCATTGTGAAATAAGGATTAGATTATTGCACATGTGTTATCTTGCTCTACAAATTGATTGAACGCTGCTGCTGATTGACTTTATAACTCTTTTCATGCCTGTGATGAACTGTACATGTCAAACCACAGGCGTGTTAAACTGTGTTGAACCAACTGGTTAGAACATATACAGCTCAGGATGAAAGCAACTCCTGAGAACAGTACACAACAGTCATGATCAGAAGAAACCATTTTAATTTGAAAAACAGTTGTAATACATTGCCCTCCATGTCACTTTGAGTAAAGACTCATTCATGAACATTGAAATCCACACTGACCGTCAGTCACGTCTGTACTGGAGCTAAACTGAAAACATGACATGCTCATGGAGACAAATCCTCTTCACAAACCTCAAAACTCATACAAAATCAGATTGAAATGCTTTTCCTCCAAATATTTTATTCCCTGTTGTGTATCTGGGAAGATTATGAAGGCAATCCTTTAGCATGCAAAACATCCTATAAGCCATACAACATTTTTGATTAGATTAAAAGTTGACCCAAAGAATGTCTTTATATGAGCTGGTGAAGATTCTCAGTTGTCCAGGACATGATGAAATCAAAAAAGGCGTTCAATACAGGATCAACTGGACTTTATTTGTTGCAGAAAACGTTTCGACTTCTGTCCAGAAGTCTTTTTCAATTCTGAATGGAAGCTGTGAGAACGAGAAGTTTTATACAGGCTTACAAGTCACGCACCAACATATGAAATTGGAAACTGAAATAACACCACAAATTAACTAACATGCCCATTCTATTTAAATTGACAAAACGACACATCCCAGCTTAACAAAAGGGGGTTTGTAACACATACATGTAAATTGAAAGATCACACCTTAACAGTAGGAGGTTCCCTTGAGGTCTCTGTTAGAAGACACAAAACTGTATGTAAATTGACAAACAACACCTCCCAAACAACAACAGAGGCTACTCAGAGAACTTTGTTAGTCTAATTTACAGACAAGGCATCCCTGCTCCCATCCGGTGTAAAACGTTTCGGAATCAAATCCAAAACTGAGTTATAAGTCTTAGACAGTTGAAATCTCAGACCTCCTCCTCTGTCTTTATATGAGATATTCTGCAGCAGTGCAGGTCTTTGCTACAGACAGAGGAAATAAAAGGCAGCAACAACAAAAAAAGGTGTACCGCATGGCTCAGTCCTTGGACTTCATGTACTTCTTGGCCAAGCTGTGCACTTTACTTGCAGGATACTTCAATTGGTTCAGGGCCATTTTATGGAGCACGGCTTGGGGAAGGTCCACACAACATTTCACTGACAGTTCCAGCAGGTAAATCAGGACGTGAATGACCAGATGCAACATAAAGACAGGGTACTGGTCTTTGTGGTCATTTTGAAGAGTTGTTACTACTGTTTACATTTACACTACTTTTTATATATACACTACTACTGATATATATATATATATTTTTTTACTAGCCTTATTGCATATGCCACTTTACCTCTATACCAATATCAACTACCTCATACATATACTGTGTACATAAACTTCATATGCTGCTTTGTCACTCTATTACAAATGTCAATGCCAGAACTTTCATTTTATTTTATAGATATACTTTTTACACTTTTATACTACTATGCAAAAAACTCAGGACAGTATTACACTTTTGTTATTTCATTTTATGCTTATGTTTATTAAATGTTTAGTGTTTTAGTGTTGGTGTAACTTTTCATACTTTCATACTACTACTATGCAAAAACTACTATGCAAAAACTCAGGACAGTATTACACTTTTATTATTTCATTTTATGCTTATGTTTATTAAATGTTTTAGTGTTTTAGTGTTTAAATGTTTACTGTTGCACCGAGGGACAGAGAGAAATGCAATTTCAATTCTGTGTATGTCCTGTACATATTGCAGTTTTGACAATAAAGTTGACTTTGACTTTTTGACTTTGACTTTGTTTTGTAAAAGAGACTACTGAAACAACAGACATTGGATTACATGCTCTATTGTGAGCAGAATAAATGAAATAGTCAGCAATGAGGTTTTTGGATTCTTAATAAACCAGACACAGGAGTGCAAAAGTAAGAACAGTTTTTATTAAATTGGTTGCTGGAGTCAGGGTCCAATCTTCTCAGTCTGTACATGACAGGTGAAATCCAGATGCGTGGTCCGATGGTCATAGTGGGGTTCATACACAGGGAGGTCAGAAGTCCAGATTCAAAATCCCAAAACGTAATCCGTGAAGCGTGGTCGTAGCAGATTTGAATTTATTGATATACAGTTGATCATCAAGGGAGTAAACATGCAAAAATGTTTGGTGAAAATTGCTTACGTTTTTTTTTCTTCCTTTTCTCGTTCAAATGGATTCCAAACAGTTAATCATTTGATCTCTTATCACCTGCTGGGTAGATCCTGGACTGGAACACTGTGGTACATCTGCCTTAGCTACAGATCTGTTTAGACGACGGTCAAACACAACTTAGACCAGAACATGAAAGTCTTTGTCAGGTCTTCAGGTGTGGCTTTGGCGTTGAGCATGTGAAGCAGGACTGTCCATGCAGGCCTCACACTCAGGCTGTGACAATAGTTAGGCAAACAACCTAGTGCAGGCTTGATAGCAGTGGCGTTATCAATGTACTAGTGCACTTGGCCCATTCTTACACAGTGTTGTGAAGACTGTAGCACCACTGTCATCAGTGTGAAGGAGTCTCAAACTGAAGTGTGTGTTGATGTCTGCATATGAGTGCTGCTAACAGTTGACTACTGACAATTTTGTTTTTGACAGAAATACAGGAAACACTTGAGTGCCTCAATTTGCATGGAAGAATGAAAAGCTTATTCAACTATCATACGCTACATAAAAATACAGACTAAATGGGAAACTTTATTTAGAGCTGAAGTTCTGGTTCTGTCTCATTTGTAGTACACAATCTGGGGACCTTCAAACAATTAATTATATATTTATTTTTCTCTCCCTCTTTGAAAAGGAGGGCAAGGAGGGTTTGCTCCAATTATAGGGACATCACGCCTCCCTGTGTGGTCGAACCTCAAATCCAGGAGGAACAATGTGGGTTCCATCCTGGCCGTGGAACACTGGATCAGCTCTTTACACTCACTAAGATCCTTGAGGGGTCATGGGAGTTTGCCCATCCAGTCTACATGTGTTTTGCAGACTTGGACAAGGCATCTGGCCGGGTTCCTCGAGGAACACTGTGGTGGGTGCATGTATGGGATTGGGGACCCGTTGCTACAGGCTGTTTGGTCCCTGCACAAGCGGAGTGGGAGTTGGACTCTCCCAGGGCTGCCTGTTGTCACCCATTCTGTTCACAGCTTTCATGGACAGAATTTCTCGGTGCAGCCAGGGGGCAGAGATAGTCCATCTCTGCTCTTTGCAGATGATGTGGTCCTGTTGGCGTCATCGTGCCGTGATCTTCAGCTCTCACTGGAGTGGTTTACAGCCGAGTGTGAAGTGGTAGGGAGGAGAATCAGCACCTCCAAATCTGAGGCCATGGTCCTCAGTCGGAAACGGATGGATCACCCTCTCCAAGTTGAGAGTGAGGTTCTGTTTCAAGTGGAGGAGTTCAAGTATCTTGGGGTTTTGTTCACAAGTGAGGGAAGAATGGAGCGTGAGACTGACAGACGGATTAGTGCAGCGTCTGCAGTATTGCGGACTCTGTACTGGTCCGTTGTGGTGAAGAGGGAGCTGAGCTGTAAGGTAAAGCTCTCTGTTTACTGGTTGATCTATGTTCCTACCCTCACCTATAGCCATGAGCTCTGGGTAGTGACTGAAAGAATGAGATCGTCAATACAGACAGTTGACATGAGTTTCCTCCACAGGGTAGTTGGACTCTCCCTTAGAGACAGGGTGAGAAGTTCAGTTATCAGGAGAGACTCAGAGAAGAACCGCTGCTCCTCCACATCAAGAGGAGCAGTTGAGGTGGTTCAGGCATGTCCGACTGGGAGGAGACCCTGGGGAAGACCCAGGACATGCTAGAGAGACTATGTCTCTGTTGGCCTGGGAACACCTTGGAGTCCTCCTGGAAGAGCTGGAAGAGGAGGCAGTGGAGAGAGATGTCTGGACCTCCCTGCTCAGGATGCTGCCCCTGAGACCTGACTTCAGAACAAGTGGAAGATGATGGATTGATTTCTTCTTCTACTATAAAATAAAAAATCTGTATCAAGTAAAGTCTAACCACACTCTGGGTTTTTATGAGTGTTGGATTGTTATTATGTAACTGTTATGTCACAGCCGTGCAGCGATCACGTCACGTGTGTTAGGGCAGCACGTGATTGGCTGGTTTGGGATGAGCAGCTTCCACTTTGTCCTCGAGGAGTTTTCTCCTGTTGTCCAACACACTGCAGCAGTTCTCCACCTCTTTAAAAGACACTACACATTTGACCTCTTGCAGATTTCAGCAAAGAGCCCGTGTCACTCTGTGAATCATTTAAACCCAAGTGACTGAGCAGTTTTTTTCCCATCACATTTTGTTAAAGCTGTCAGTGAAATGTGCAGATCTATATTTGATTTGAGCATCAGTCTGCTCTTTCACTTGACGGTTTGAAAATGGTTGATTTATGCTCAGATATGTGCCAACTAAATAAACAGTCCTGAAACTCTTTTAGTTTCAAGTTGATTTACTTTTGTTGAAAGATCTATATGAACCTTCTGAATGAAGACGGTACAATCTTCAGGTTTGCTCTCCCTTTGCAGAAAGCTGCATGTTATCTGGTGATTTTCTGCAGCTCACCACACTGTCGTCAGCTATTTATTCTTTAATAAGAGTGACTCATCTCTAAGGCATAAATCAGAATTCTCAACAGGCCTGCCTCTTACTGTGTTCTTTAGACTGGAATGATAAGGAACTTTAGAAATTATTTATTTTAAGTAAGTAAGTAAGTATTTCACAGACATGAGAGCCACAAAGTGCTTTACAAAAGGAAAAATAAAATCACAGAAGTACTATACAAAAAGGTAAAACATAACAAACTCTAAAATCAATGTACAAAATTAACCAAAAGCCTGTCTGAAGAGATAAGTCTTAAGTTTTAAAATGCATCTGTTGACTCGGAGCAGCGCATTGTTAGAGGGAGAGCGTTCCAGAGCCTCGGAGCCACCACTTGAAATGCTCTATCCCCACGAGTTTTAAAATGAGTTCTAGGAACTGTCAGCAGTAGCTGATTGGAAGACCTCAGAGTTCTAGATGGACAAAGAGGCTTCAAAAGGTCCAATAAATATTTAGGAGCCTCACCATGTAGTGTTTTGAAAGTTAATAATAAAATTTTAAAATGAGCCCTAAAATGAATTGGGAGCCAGTGTAGAGAGGCCAGAACCGGAGTGATATGAGCTGTTCTGGGGGTTCTAGTCAAAAGCCTGGCTGCAGCGTTCTGCACAGATTGAAGGGAATCTATGGAGGATTTACTAATCCCCACTAAAAGGCTGTTACAATAGTCTAAAGGCCCAGGCAGAGCTCTGCGTACGGCCTGTACGCCGCTCTACGCGCGTGTTCTGTGCGCACGCGTTCACAAGCACAGCTCTGCGTTCGTTCTCGCGTTAAATGCTCGCGTTTTCGCTCCAAATTCTTGTCGTAATTTGAGCAGCTGCGCGCAGAGCGTTTACCTACGGGACAAACTGAGGTCGCTGATTGGTCATTTGCTGACACGCCTACTGAATTGATTGACAGGTCGGGTGGGGGAAAAAAGGCACGGGCTGCGCAGCGGTTTTCTGTGTTTATATGTTAATAAAAAGTTCTAAAAAATAAAATAAAAACAGGGAGCGCTGGTCCAGCACACCAGAACACCAGGAAATATTTAGAACCTCGCGCAGCCACGTTGGACATGAGTTTAGTTCGCTCGTGACAAATTCATTCATTTCCTTCTCATCGGAGGAGGAAGCGATCACTTGACTTTTGGCAAAAAAACAAAAGAAAAGTCCAGATCAGGGATGAAGAAGGGGAATTTAATACATTTGTGTCACATACAAAACAGTCCGGCCGCGGGCAGTTTATTGTGAGACAACGCGCCTCGCGTACGCGGTCGTAAAATTTTAGCTTTGCGCGTTCGTGCCCTGCGGGGCTACGCTTGTGCCTCTGCGTACGTACGGCGTACAGCGGCGTACTACCTTACGCAGAGCTCTGCCGGGGCCTTAAACGAGAAGAAATAAATGCATGGACAATCATTTCTAATTCCTTGTGATACAATAACTCGTAGCTTCGAAATATTCCTTAAATGATGAAAACAGTTGCGAACTAACAATTTGCAATGATTGTCCATTGACAGAGAGCTGTCAAAGAGAACATCCAGATATCTGAGGCTATTTTTGTTCGCAAGGTTTAAGAACCCAAGATGCTTCTTGATTTCCATGATTTTATCATTCGGTGCAACGATAAGCGTTTCAGTCTTGTTAGCATTTAGCTGCAGGTGGTTATCATTAAGCCATATCTTAATGGCAGATAGGCAGTTACTGAGTTCAGTCAATTTATAGAATTCAGACAATCGAAATAAACAATATATTTGAATGTCATCAGCATACACATGGTATGAGACATTACTACAGTATAGCTATTTAATACAGTGCAGTTTTTGTAAGATTATTTCAAGTTATTTCCTTTTCTTTTTTTATTGATTTTATTTGGCCAATTTCTGCATTTATGTGAATTAAATAACAGTCACTTTTTTGTTCTTGTCTTGTTCTTAGGTAAAAACCATGTCTGTAAGTTTATTGGCTGTGGTAGGAATGACAAATTCAACTACGTGGTCATGCAGCTGCAGGTGAGTAAAGAAAAATCGAAGGTTTTTATTGTTAAACACTACTGAGATGCTTCAAACACACTTTATTTAATGTTAATATTGTTGGCTTTGGTTACGTTTTAATACACTTTTGTGACATGTACTAAAAAAATCAGTCAGGAGCTTGATGTTAGCTGCACTCCAGCTGCGTTAGACAGATGTGCGGCTCTGAACGGCACACATTAAATATCTGGGTCATTTAAACTGGATTTCTTTTCATTTCTTCAAATCTCTACAGAGAAGATACTGGAGGACAGACAGGCTGACATCAAGCTGTTTCTCTAAAAAGGTTTAGTTTGGGGCGACACGGTGGCACAGTTAGCAGAGCTGCTGCCTCTCAGCAAGAAGGTCGCCGGTTCAAATCCTGGCCGGGGACCTTACTGTGTGTAGTTTACATGTTCTCTCTGTGCTGTGTGGGTTTTCTCCAGGTCCTCCAGTTTCCTCCCACAGACGTGTGTCCATGTGTCACAGACACACGTCTGAGCAGCGTGCTATTTGTACCGACAGTTTGTGTGTGTGTGTGTGTGTGTGTGTGTGTGGGTTCAACATGAGGGAAGAGCGCTGCCTTTAGGTTTTTCAGCTAGCGTGTGTGTATTGCATGCCACTAGCTTAACGCTACGTCAGTGCAGACGGGGGCGTGGGGGTTTGATTCGGCAGGTGGGACGCTTCTATGGACAGTGCAGGGCGCCCCACTTGTATAATGGTAGCGGAAACACTGCACCCACATTTTGAAGTTGTCGGTTCAGGGAGTCGAATTGGCGACCTTCCAATCACAGTTCCGCCTTCTCTAACCTCTGCACCACCACTCCCCACCTCTCGCACAGGGACTGCTGGACATGGGCACCAGTGACCCCAGTGACCCGAAAAGGAAGGAGCGTATAAAGATAATGGATGTATGGTTTAGTGAGGAGTATTGTTGTTCAATAAATAAAATATAAAGCTACGACTCAGATGTATGTGATCAGGTTTCATTTGCTTATCAGATTGATTCTGATCTGTTTTCTATTTGTCTTGGTTTGGCCTGAGTGGACAAGTCACAGATGTTAATTTAACTAGGAATGGGTTTTCTATCAGAACAATGTTCCTTAATTGTACATTGATCAGCTGTGAGTCGCACATTTTGTTAGTCTGATTGGTATTAGGTTTGTCTAAAGCATCTTGTAAATACTGATAAATGGGATTTTTTGGAAACTTAAAACAAATTGACAGGTTCCAGACCGCCACACACTCGTGAGTTTGTGTGCTGACAGAACGCTATATATATATATATATATATATATATATATATATATATATATATATATATATATATATATATATACAGGTAGTCCCCGATTTACGAGCGAGATCCGTCACAACGAGGCGCTCGTAAACCGGAAATCTCGTAATTTGGAACGGCCGCCATTTCGCTCGTAAATCCGGAAATCCGCTCGTAAATTGGAACGGTTTTCGCTAGCGCACCTAAAAACACTCTATTTTCATCTAAAAACTACTTTTGAGTGCATAAAAATGATCGGAAACGTGTGTTTATATGCTTAACTTGCTAACTGAAGTGAAAAAACACATGAAAACTCAGTATTTTTTTCGTTTTTTCCAAAAATGTGCAGCTCGTAAGTCTGGAACCTCGCAGATCAGAGCGCTCGTAAATCGGGGACTACCTGTATATATATATATATATATATATATATATATTTTTTTTTGTTTTTGTGTTTTTGTTTGTTTGTTTAAACAACATTAAACTGAAATTTTATATTCTCGTTATAATACGACTTTATTGTCGTAGTATAATGAGAATAAAGTCATAATATTACAATTTTATTCTTGTAATATTACGACTTTATTCTCGTAAATTATAGGTTTATTTTCATTATACTAAGCCTTTATTGTTGTAGTATAATTAGAATGAAGTCATAGTATTATGAGTTTATTCTCCTAATATTACGACTTTATTCTCGTAATATTATGGCTTTATTCTCATTATACTAAGAATTTATTGTAGTATAACGAGAATAAAGTCATAGTATTATGAGTTTATTCTCGTAATATTACGACTTTATTCTCGTAATATTATGGCTTTATTCTCATTATACTAAGAATTTATTGTAGTATAACGAGAATAAAGTCATAGTATTATGAGTTTATTCTCGTAATATTACGACTTTATTCTCGTAATATTATGGCTTTATTCTCATTATACTAAGAATTTATTGTAGTATAACGAGAATAAAGTCATAGTATTATGAGTTTATTCTCGTAATATTACGACTTTATTCTCGTAATATTATGGCTTTATTCTCATTATACTAAGAATTTATTGTAGTATAACGAGAATAAAGTCATAGTATTATGAGTTTATTCTCGTAATATTACGACTTTATTCTCGTAATATTATGGCTTTATTCTCATTATACTAAGAATTTATTGTAGTATAACGAGAATAAAGTCATAGTATTATGAGTTTATTCTCGTAATATTACGACTTTATTCTCGTAATATTATGACTTTATTCTCATAATGCTATGAGTTTTTTCTCGCAATGTAATTGTTTTTATTTTTATTTTTTTAGAATGGCCCTAATACTCTGTTATAGACTAGAAATATGCAGCTTTAAAAAACAATAAGTTCATTCATTCAACCTTTATTCAGTCAGGTAAATCTCATTGAGCCTCGAGGGCTCATTTACAAAAGCGACCTGCTACAAACTAAAGAATGATGAACAGCAATGGTAGAATTTCCTTAAACAACAAACAACAGAAAAAAAAAAACATAGGAGAGAAATAGAAAGTGAAATGCAAAGTATCAAAACTAGCAAAACACCACAAGGTAGATGTACAAAATCAAAAACAGGAACATATCTGCAATGGTTTTTGCCAGGATTCCAACAGATTCTTAAAACCATTTAGGGAGGTCAGGGCCGAGAGCTTCAGATCTTTTTGTAAGATATTCCATGAAGCAGGAGCAGAGTAGGAGAAGGCCCTTTTTCCAAGTTCAGTCCTCACTGACGGAACACTGCAGGTAATCATGTCCTGAGAGCGCACACTGTAGCTGCACTCACGCAAAGACATGTAGGAGGAGATGTATGAGGGCAGCAGACCAAGAAGTGATTTAAAGATGAAAATGTACCAGTGGAAGAGTCTGCGTGAGGTTAATGATGTCCAGTTAACCAGTGAATACAGGGTGCAGTGGTGGGTACGATAATCACAGCCAGTTATGAATCTTAGTGCACCATGATAGACAACATCCGCAGGGTGCTTGTAGGAGCATTCATGTAGAGAATGTCACCGTAATCAATGGAGGGAAGGAAAGTCACAGATACAAGGCGTTTCCTAACATTCAGTGTTAGACATGATCTGTTTCTGAAAAAGAAACCCAGTTTAACTTTCAGTTTCTTCACTAGGTTTTCCACGTGGAGTTTAAAAGAGAGATGTGAATCGACCAGGATACCCAAATATTTATATGAGTCAACAAACTCAATAGGGACACCATTTGATGATAAAATCAGAGGAAGATCTGCTGGGACCGACTTCCTACTTGAAAAAAACATCCCTTTTGTTTTATCAGCATTTAGGACAAGTTTGAGACGGAACTAATCTGACTGGATGATGTCAAAAGCTGATTGCAGTAACTGGAAAGCCTTAGCAACTGTTTTAGCTCGGCAGTAAACAACTGTGTCATCAGCATAGAAATGTAAGGATGCATCAGGGATGCTCTGACCTACATGATCTATGTAAATTGTAAAGAGGGTTGGTCCTAAGACTGAGCCTTGTGGTACACCATTTTTAACCATTAAGTAACTGGAAGAAGTACCATTGTGCTGAACACATTGCATCCGATTGGACAGATAATTAGAAAACCAACCAATGGTGTGATCAGAGAACCCAATTTCTGAGAGCTTTCCTTTTCTGGACAAGACATCCCCCTCTCCACCTCTGTTACTAATCTTGGAATAAAAATGGACTCCAATCTTACATTTGAAAATCACATTAAGCATCTGTTTAAAACTTGCTTCTTCCATCTTCGAAACATCTCCAGACTTCGCCCATCCCTAACTTTTTCCGATGCTGAGAAGCTCGTCCATGCTTTTGTCTCCTCCAGGCTCGACTACTGCAACTCCCTGTTTATTGGAATCCCTGGCAAAAACCTTCAGAAACTTCAATATATTCAAAACAGTGCAGCAAGGATCTTGTTGAGAGTTCGTAAATTTGAACATATTACGCCCATTCTCCATAACCTTCATTGGCTTCCTGTCGCCTACAGAATTCAGTACAAAACTGCTCTCATTACACATCAATGCTTACACGGAACTTCACCAGATTATCTGAAGGATATTCTTATTCCATACTCATCCACCCGTTCGCTGCGGTCACAGAACAGTAATCTCCTTCACATTCCGAGAACCAAATTAAGGACCATGGGAGACCGGGCTTTCAGTGTGGCTGCCCCCCGCCTGTGGAACTCTCTTCCTGACTGTCTGAGAGCCCCACAGTCTGTGGTTGACTTTAAGAGCGGCTTGAAGACCTTTCTTTTCAACCGAGCATACTCTACCTCCTCATGATTCTACTTTTGATCTTAGCTGATACTGTTATTGATTTTAATTGTTTTATTACTTGTTTTATTGACATTTAATTCTGTTGCACCTTGTAGCACTTTGAGATTTTCATGAATGAAAAGTGCGTTATAAATTGAATTCATTATTATTATTATTATTATTATGACACAAGATGTCAGCTTTAGACAGATCTAAGAAAAGTGCAGCACAATAATCCTTAGCATCCAATGCTTCAACAACGTCATTAAGAACCTTCAAAGAAGCAGTCGTTGATTGATGGAGAGGTAAAATGTTAAATGAGTCCAAATAATTTTTGATCTGAGAGTTTATCAAATTTTCTAGAACCTTGGCTAAAATGCAGAGTTTAGAGATCGGTCGATAATTGTTCAGTGAGGTGGGGTCACCTCCCTTCAGCAAAGGAAGAACAAAGGCTGTTTTCCAAGCATCCGGAATGGTGTTTTGGCTTATGGACAGATTAAAGATGTGGGTCACAGGGACTGTGATGATATGAGCAGCCAGCCTTAAGAAATAAGGTGGAAGTTCATCTGGACCTGCAGATTTTTTAGGATCAAGATCATTTAACAGTTTATTTACCTCACTGACTGAGAACGGAGAAAAAGAGAAGGTGTGATTAACAGATGGTTGACTTGTAGGAGGGATTTGATTTGTAGAAGTTTGATTATTAGATAAAGTGGCTGATTTTCCGTTTGTAACTGTGTCAAATAATGAACTAGAAGCAACAAAATGTTTGTTGAAACAGTTCAGGATCTCGTGCTTATTTGACACAGGAACAGAGTCAACAAGAAGAAGTTGTGATGGAAGTTGGCTAACCACTCTGTGCATGACCTACTTTGTGTCCTGGAAATTTAAGAAAATGAAGCCACTCTTATCGTTTTTCCTACGTCTGACTTTATCCTGATCATGTTGCTATGAAAATGTAATTATATGTTGAAATGTTTAAAAAAGTGAATGAATTGTAAATTCTGTCAAAGACAAAAAAAATTGGGTGAATATTTATGTGAACATTCTCACCACCTAGTGATCCAATATGAGTATTCATCATTTTTGCTCGAACAAGTGGAGGCAGAATAAAACGAGCTGTTTCAAAAAAACATCTGGAGTAGTGCAGCGGCCCTCGAGGACCAGGATTACAGCAGGGTCAACATTTCTAGTCTTTTCAGCCCCTGCCTAAACAGCTTTTTGATAATTAAAGGCAAACTATGCATATCTGAATGTTCAACTTGGTGATAATCCAATTGTTTTCTAACCAAAAAGACTAAATTAGATTAATTTACAGCATCGTCAGCCTGGAACAGTTCTGTCTGCCGTCACATCAACAGGCTCACACGTAGCAGCTGGGTAGTGTGACAACTGATCTCCTGAGGAATGTCACTGATTATTTCACTGAACACAAACTAGATAAAACATGAGAATTGTCTCATGTCTAGAACAGCTCAGGTGTTTGTGTCAAATAACTCTTTACAAATCAGGCAGTATTTTTTTTAATAACTACTTTTCAAGAAGAGCATCTGTTTTTGTCTGAGGGAAGCTGTGAAGATAACTGATGTTCTTTATCAAACATGTTTCCTCTCTGATGTCGTCTCAGGGTCGGAACCTGGCCGACCTGCGGAGGAGTCAGCCTCGGGGAACCTTCACCATGAGCACCACCCTGAGACTGGGCAAACAGATCCTGGAGTCCATCGAAGCCATCCACTCAGTGGGTTTCCTGCACCGCGACATAAAACCGGTATGATAAGAAAAATCTGTTGTCTCGTGTTTTAAATGTAAAAATCTCCCTGTCACTTGGTCTGAAGTATAGCTATCATCAGTACAAAACATTTACCGTACTTATTATTAGCAGATTTTCTTGTACAAAGGACATATCATGTGGAGAAAAAGTCTCATTTCCTGAGGGCTAAGCATCAAAACTTGGGAGTATTCTCATCCACTGTATTCATAAATAGTTGTTAATTTATCCCATTTCTTTAATAAGAACAAAACCATGAAGTATTATGTTTTTTTAATGTAGAAAAGAAATGGGAAAAAAAATCAAAATAAAACATTTTATACTGACTTTTAAAAAAAAATCATTTTTGTCATTTGAAATTTTGCATCATAAATATTTTATGATTATTTTCCTATACAGTAGTCCCTCACTACTTCACAGTTCGTTTTTCGCGGATTCACTCTTTTGCGATTTTTCAAAGTAAGATTGGATATGACACAACTGGCTGATGGATGCACGATCAGCATGGAATTTTTATTTTAAATGAATTATTTTAAACGATTTAGCACCTGTGTGCAGCCCACAGCTGTGGGAGAAGCTTCCTCCTGCAGCTGATCAGCTGATCTCTGTGCATTGTGGTGAAGTGGGTGTGGCCTGAGAGCAGCCGGAGGCAGAGAGCTGAAATCATGACATTCTGTGTCTTTTAGAGTGTTTAGAGTTTAGAAACATTGTTTAAAATATTGCAAGAGTGTGGGAAAGGTTTGAAACACCTTTATATATATATACAAGGAGTCCTCGACTTACGAACGAGTTCCGGACCTACGGGCCGTTTGTAACCCGATTTTTACGTAAGTCGGGGACCACCCGAGCCTCCACTTATACACGTACATGTACGGTACAAAACAGTTACCAAGCACTTCGCCTATCCTAACACAGTGCCCTACATAATTATCAAAAAACACATGCAGTACAGTTCTGTAGATTTAGAGACATAAAGTAATTAAATAAAAAAATACAATTTCTTACTGTGAGCTGGTCTCTGCGCCCGTTCAGCTCCGTGTCCCGGTTGGGCCGCGTTAGCATTTTAGCCCCTCCGTTAGCTCGTTGTCGTCCCTCCAAAAGGCTGCACGGCTGTTTATCCGCGTTTTAGCATGTTAGCTCGGTGTTCATCCAACATCTAAGGCTGCCAAGCGGACGTCGAGACGAGCTCCCGGCTGCAGCAGGCATCTCCGCCCGTTGGGTCCGTGTCTCCGGAGGGGCTAGCGTTAGCATTTTAGCCCCTCGTTAGCTCGGTGTCGTCCTTCCAAAAGGCTGCATGGCTGTTTATCCGCATTTTAGCATGTTAGCTCGGTGTCCCCCGACATCTTAGGCTGCCAAGCGGACATCGAGGCAAGCTCCCGGTCGCAGATGGCCTCTCTGCCGCCCGTCGGCTTGGTGTCACCAGTGGGGGTCCGCCTTAGCATCTTAGCTCCGCCATTAGCTATGCGTTAGCCCATCCCATGAGCTGGTGGTGTCGGCCGGCATGGTGGAATGCAGCGGAGCGATCGGCGGCTGCTGCTCCGGGCCTGAGACGTCCACAGAGTTCACCGAGTGTTTTCCAGCTCATTTATCCATATAAGGCAACCTCTTATCGGACACACAGTCCTCCAAATCAGGCTGTAGAGGCTGGAACTAACCGACTGTAACCGCAAAATGGCGGAGGCGGCATTTCCGGAAACCGCCGGAAACTGCGCAAATAGGCTTAAAAATTATAATTACAGTATAATTATAATTATACTTTATTTAGAAAACCATTTAAAACAATCACAGCTGCAACAAAGTGCTGTACTGTACACATGAAATAAAGAACATTTAAACACATAATTAAAAAAAAAAAATTCATGTTTTTATTGATATGATGCGTTGCCGTAAGTCCGAGTTGCCGTAGGTCGAGGGCGCCGTAACTCGAGGACCACCTGTATAGCAATCTATAGCAATTGTAAGGTTTGGCTCTATACCCAGATGAGACTGAAAATGATGACTTCAGGGCCAGGAGAAAGTCTAACAGTGTTAATATACAGAAGTCAATAATAGTGAACAGTATGTAGGATCTGTAGACCTGGACTGGACCCCTGGAGAGTAGGGGACAGCGTTAGTAGATGACACCTCTGGGAGTTTGGTCTTGATGTTCAGATCTCTTACTATGAACAGGCAGTGTTGTTGCATTGGCAAAATCTAAAACGTTCCAAAAGGTCTCGCACAAACGTTGGGCAAGCGGTGGAAGGCAGGGAACAGCTGGAGAGAAATGTAACGAGGAGGCTCAGGAGGATCACAGGAGTCAAGCTACAACAAGAAGATTCAACATTGTTTTTTTTACAACACACTGGGAGCAATAGGCCAAGAACACAACTACCGAAAGGCAGATAATGCACCAGCTTTGGTTTGCAGTCATCATCTGCCTTAAGTAGGCCTGTTGCGATGAACAATAAATCAATTAATCACATGATAAATTAAAATGAGGTCGATAATTTTATTTTATCGGCTTTAATGTTTCTTTCGTCTCTTTTTTCCTACTGAAGACACTGGATGACAAAAAGCTCAACTCCAGTGTTCTTCACTGAAGACACTGGATGACAAAAAGCTCAACTCCAGTGTTCTTCACTGACCCCCTCCCTTTCTATTTTCTCTTTCAAATCTGTTTTAACCATCCAAAACCACGTTTTTGTATCGTTAAAAGAAGCTAAGCTACGAGCTAAGTTAACAGTCCGACCTTGGGGAAAAAAATCTCGGTCTTGTCGAAGCTCCAAAATTCAAGGTTGAAACCCGTGCCTTGGTGTAAAAATTTGTTTTTCTCTGCAAAAAAAAGTTGAGAACTTGTTTACTGATTTTTTTTATTAAAAGCTTTGTGTGAAAAATGCTATGCTAAAGAG